>JAKTTS010000325.1:0-17949 GCA_030560485.1 Ascoidea tarda (nom. inval.) | reverse complement strand
AAACCCTGCTCGAGCGTAACATCGGATAGATGGTTTTTGACATCGTCTTTGAAGAATTCAAACCAAAACTCTGATAATTTTGTCAAAAGCTTTCCTTTGTTGGGAATACCATTGTTCATGACGACATCGTAGGCTGAGATTCTATCGGTGGCAACAAACAACAACTGAGAATCATTCACTTGGTAGATATCACGAACTTTGCCTCTGGCAATTAGTGGTAGTTTGCCATCTAGATTTGTTTCGAGAAGGTAGGGTTCTTGTGACATTGAGCTTGTATTAGTAATAATAAGGATCCAGGGTCCTTGATAGGGATTGAAGGGATTTGAAAGAGGTGGTGATGAAGAAGTGAGCAATGAAGTTGGAATCAACAAGAAATGGAGGGAAATTGAGCATTTTCCTCAAAGTGGAACAGAAAATTTTCAGACCTGTGCTAAGAGGACGGAGTGAGTCCCGAATAGACGGGATCTGATTTGCACAGCGTTTGGAGAGAGAGAGAGCGGTATCCGGAAAATGTTCAAAACGGGATTGAGAGAAAGTCCATTGGAAAGCCTTCTTAACGATGGGAGATGGGCTTGGAAGGAACTTTTGAAGGAGATTAGTTGGTGAAAATGGGATCTAATTCAGCTGGTGGACTGGTATATAACAGTTATATATCACTGGTTGGGTGCATTGACCGATTTCTTTTTTTTTTTTTGATGTTTTCTTAATTCTTGATTACAAGTTTGGACAGGATAGAAGATGTTTCATAAACTGAGTAATTTAACGTTCAAGTGAGAAAATGTTTGTGTAAGTGTTCCTGGCAAAGACAATTCAAATGGGGATATCAGTATTTTGAGCAAGAACCAAGGATCAGTACGCTCGCGACAGATGATGGCTATTATGGGTCGTTGACGGTTAAGGAGACAATTGATTTTGCAGCCAAGTTGTCAGAGGGTAGTAATGGGACATCGGGAACATTTGAAGACCGAAACGGAAGGGTGAATGAGTTGTTGGAGTATTTGGGGTTGATGAATTAAAAGAGTACGAAAGTTGGGACGCCACTTCAAAAGGGAATTTCCGGTGGACAAAAGCGTCGAGTGTCAGTTGCTTCTTAAGTTATTACGCAACCGAGTGTTTTGTTTTTGGATGAGCCGACGTCAGGGTTGGATTCGACAGCGTCATATGAAGTTATTAGTACAATTAAAACATTGGCGAGGGCGATGAATATTGTTGTTATTGTTTCTATTCATCAACCGTCAACATCAACGTTTAATTTGTTTGATAAAGTGATGTTTTTGTCAAAGGGATTGACAGTTTATAGTGGAGAAGTTGGGAAGGTTGTTTCGTATTTCAAATCAGTTGCCGGATACGAGATTCCGGAGTTTTATAATCCAGCCGAGTATATCTTGGAGTTGATGAACACAGACTTCCATAAGAAAAGTAAGAGTGATTCCGCAGAGGCTGAAGACGGAAAAGAAGATATTGTGAACAAGTTGAGGAATATTTGGGAAAATCATGAGCACAAGACAATTGAGCAGATGGTTGAGTTGGAAGAATGTGCAAGTGATGGAGAGTGTTCTGAAGGATTATTTCAAGAACCGTGCAAGTCAGTGAGAAGCTGTGTTTTGCTCAATGCAAAGCAAACGTATTATTTAATGCAAAGATTGTTTATCAAGTCGAGAAGGGATGTTTTAGCATATTATGTTCGAATTGTGATGTACTTGGGGTTGGCGATTTTGATGGGGACAGTTTGGCTTCGGTTGAGGAGCGAGCAGGAGAATATCCAGCCATTTATCAACGCGATATTCTTTTCGGGAGCATTCATGTCATTAATGTCAGTTGCGTATATTCCAGCGTTTTTAGAAGATTTGGGGGCGTATAAAAAGGGCATATGAATGGTCTTTATGGGGCGTTCGCATTTGTGGTGTCTAACTTCATGGTGGGCCTGCCCTTTTTGTTTATCATCTCGTTGCTATTTGGAGTTATCACGTATTTCATGTGCAATTTTCGACAATTTTCGACAATTTTCGACAATCGTCGACAGGATTCGGCGAGTATGTGATGTGGTTGTTTCTTGATTTGGTTGTAGCAGAAAGTATGACGGTTTTCGTGTCAAGGTTTTCGTGTCAAGGTTTTCGTGTCAACAATGTTCTCGATTTTTGTTGTTACATTGGCCCTAACAGCATTTATGAATGGGTTGTGGATGGCGGTGGGTGGATTCTTGGTGAGCGCAAGCATTTTAAACGACTTCTAGTACTACAGCTTCTACTGGGTGAACTACCAGAGATATGTGTTCCAGGGGATGTTCAACGAGTTCCGGAAGGAGAGAGTGTTTGAGTGCGATGGTGGCATTGCATGTACTCCTCTGGATTGCAGGAGGTGTGTCAAATCGGGGGAGCAGCAGTGTTGAGATCGCTAGGATACGGGGACAGCAATAAGGGTCTCTGGATCGGAATCTTGGTGGCGTTGGTCTTTGGCTACCGGCTCGGAACGTACTTGATCTTGAAATACGAGAGGTAGGCCGACATCTGGCAACACCTTGCAACATCCGACACCCAGCAACGCACTCCAGCGCTGTGGGTGCAGTGGCGGGCACCGAACTGCGGCTGAAGGTTCGGCCTGTATTGTTCATCAGCTCCACTCTCATGAGTGCTGGAGCTGCTATCTCTCCACTGCTCTCATCGTCGTCTCAGGCTCTTTCATCTGGCCCCAGGCTTTCTTCTCTGTCTGCTTCCTCCTCTGTTCTGCTGAGCGTCCTTCTCAGCCTGCTCCTGCTACTCTTCTTCAAATAGCCTTTCCACAGTCCAGGTCTGGTCACCAACCTCCCATCTTTGTTATCTCTTATCACCAGTTGCTATCACCCAACTCGCTTTCACTGCCCAGCACACTCAAACACACTGTTTGATAGAGCACAATGCCAATGCGACACAAGAACTCCTCCTTCACCATTCCATTCGAGCTCAATTCCCCCAGACACAACCACTCCAACTCTTACGACTCTCAGGAGATCTCTCCCACTCACTCGCTCGATGACTTGAAGGCCACTCGCAACACAACCAAGAAATCATCCTCCAAACTAAATCTAAATACAAACTTCAAAAACACTATCAAAAACATCAACATCAAAAACTCCTCCTCCAAATCAACCAAGAACGTCGCTTCTCCTCCCAACAAAAACACTTTTTCGAATTACAACAACAACAACAATGTCAAACCCATAATTAGCAATTCTCTGTTCACTCACCAAAACTACAAATCCTTTGTCACTGAAAGCTTGCCCTCCTCAAAAACCACCAACGACATCAACCATCGTCTTTTGAACTACACTGCTGAAGCCTTTCCCTCCACTCCAAGATTAAACAAAAAGGATTTTGCCCTGCAGCATCACCATCTGCATAACAATTCCATCTCCTGGAAACAAAAGTCTTCTGCCCCAAATCACAACACAAACACTTACCCCTACAATAATGACTTTCTCCATAATGACCAACTATCCTCTAAAAATCTAAAAACCTACACTTCTTCTCTAAAATCAAACAACATTCCAATATCAAGATCGACCTCAAATATTGCTTCAATGCTATACTCAAACTCCCATACCCAGAACCACGCTCGCAATCGAAATCACAATAATACCAACACCAATAATAACAACTTTTCCTCAATACCCCATTCAAACTCAAACTACAACATATCCTCCTCTCCAGACAAAACCATTCCCAATAACTTATCAATACCGACAAAAAATATACTCACAATGACAAAATCAATATCCACATCAAGCATATACTCTGCTGACTCTTACGACTCAAACAACAGCTACTCAAACATCAATAACTACTCCACCATCGACAAAAACAACATCTCCTCCTCAAACCCTACTATATCCAACCTCCCTCCTCTAGTCCCCCTAAAAGACTCAAAATCTTCCTCCTTCTCAAACTACAGAAAATCAACAAAAAGAAAACTACTGTTCCATAAATTGCTACACTCAAACTCAAAAAAAAACCTCCACTTTAAAAATTTCCAACAAAACAAACTCCCTCCTTTGCCCTCAAATGGTGCCTCAGCTCTACAACAAAGAATCCTAACCTCCAGATTCAATGCGAACTCTGACTTCTCTTCCCTGCCCTACAACTCAAAACAAAATAAACCTTCTTCATTCGACGCAACTAAATCCTCTCTCCCAAGCATAAGCATGGATAATTCCCAAAATTTGCTACTGCAACACCACCAATTTACTCTCCTAAATGATAGCAATCTAGCCAGAAAAAAATACTTCAACGCCTACTCCACAGATTTCAACCTAGACAACTTGGATGGCATTGTCTCAACAAAAAATGACCAATCAAACAACTCAATTCTCACTCTCGATAACCAAAATAAAAAATCAGACTGGAAACCACCGGAAAGCTGGAACGTAAAGGACATCTCAAACAACGAAAAATTCAAACTCCTACTATCAAACTCAAGAAGAAACTCCTTAAACAATTCTCAAATCATCAACTTTTCAAATGAAAGCTTTAGCTATAAAAACAAAGACAGCGATCTTAGTAGCCAGAACCTAACCTCAATTCATCGGAAATCTCTTGATTTTAATGACTCAGACTCTGAAAGCAGTATCGAACTTCAAACTTACTTCGACGACTACGTCTACTCAATCCTCTCTTACGATACATACAATAACTCAATCAAAGCCAGCCCTAACGCTAAATTCGATCCAAATTCACTAAAAACCATTCCAGACAAAGAAACATCTTTTCAAAAATACTCCCCAAATAAAAATGGAACTGAAAACTTTATGATCCGAGTCTTCAAAGAAGACAACACCTTCTTTACTGTCTCTTGCAAAATTAATACAACCGTCTCAGAAATCTTATCAATGATCGGAAACAAAAAATCTTTTCTAAGATCTATCGACGACTACGTTCTTGAAATGAGAATTGGAATTTACTTTAAAATTCTTGCAATGGCAGATAAACCATTTGAACTCCAGCTAGCCATTTTAGTTATTTCGGGCTTTTTCGGCAAAACTGGCCCTTTTCAACCGATTTCTCAAGACGACTCTACATACCTCATTAGATTCTCCTTGAAACGAGACGTTGTAGATAGACTGTTAACATGGGAAGAAGAAACCAAACTAGCAACAACAAACTACACCATTATCGACCTTGAAAATATGAACTTGAAAATCGTTCCTATTGCAATTTATAAACATTACTCAAAAATCAGAGAGTTTAACATATCAAGAAACCCCTCCATATTTGTTCCAAAAGACTTTATTGGTGATTGCGAAGTTTTAAAAGTAATCAGATTTGAAAATAACATTTCTGGAAAATTCCCACAATGTGTTCTATCTGCTAAGCGAGGTTTAGTAGAGCTATATCTAGGCTCCAATTTGATCTACGAAATCCCACAAAAATTTGGCTCTTCTTCCATCTCAAATACTTTAGTAAAGCTATTTCTTAATTGCAATCGGCTATCTTATTTGCCCACCTCATTCTCAAATTTTAAAAATCTTAAAATTCTAGATTTATCATCAAACACATTTAAAATATTCCCAGACCAAATTTGCGATCTGGAAAGTCTTTACCTGCTTGACATAAGTTTCAACATGTTAACGGTTTTACCATCACAACTAAAAAAATTGAAAAAACTTCAAATCTTAAATTTGGATTTTAATCATTTGACAGGTGCTTTACCAAATTGCTTTATTTATCTCAAAAATCTTCGAATTCTAAGAGCAAGAAGAAATAATTTAACAGATATTAACGTTTTATCTGACTTGGAATTCTTGGAAGTATTGGAATTCGATAAAAACAATATCCTCACATTTCTGGTGAATTTTAAATCACATAGAACTCTACAACGTATAAGTTTGGCTGATAACCCTCTATCAAAAATAAAAGTAAAAACTTTTTCTTCAAAACCATCATTATCACTCAGCGATGATGGCTCAAAAATAAATATACAAGATTATGAATTTACAGAAAGTGATGACGATGTATACCATGATATATTTCTCAATTTAAACACTTTGAATTTTTCCAAATGCAAGTTATCTAAATTGCCTGATAAGCTTCTCACCGTTTTTCCTAATCTCATAAAACTAATTCTCGACTCAAATTCAATTGCAAATTTTCCCTCTTCAATCTATAGTCTTCATAAATTGATTTATCTTTCCGCACATTCTAACGACATTGCAAGTTTTACAGATGAAATTGAGCAGTTAGAATCCTTACAGGTATTGGATCTACATTCAAATAACATCAAAGATATTCCTTCTTCTATTTGGAAGTTGGGTAATCTTTTGGATTTAAATCTTAGCTCTAATCTAATTACTCAGTTTCCACCACCAAATATACCATTTTCAAGTGCTGTAAATAATAGCAGAAATCCTTCTCTTGGTTTCAATCAAATAAATTTTGGTGGCCATACCAATTACGATAACAGCAATATAAGTATTCAAACATCTTCGGGCAACATTCTATCTGATAGAAACATGATTGATAGATTCAATAATCCTTATGTTTATGGTGTCACCAGAAGACCATCTGTTATTCCTTTAACCAAGAAATCATCAGGGTCTTTGTCAACATCAAGTAGTAGCAAATATCTATACGAGACAAATTCTATAGACGCTCCCAGGAAACTAAGTCTAATTTCCTCTTCCAGTTACACAGGAAAACCTATTCCTGTAATTAATTTGAACCGTTGTTTGTTAGTTCTTCGCCTTGCAAATAATCGTCTTTCTGATGATTGCTTTGATCCAATTTCTTACTTGACAAAATTGGAATGCCTAAATTTATCTTATAATGATTTGATAGAAGTTCCACACCATGCTTTAAAAAGATTGAATAACTTGATCCATTTACATCTTTCAGGAAATGAATTAACAAATTTACCTGCTGATGATTTGAAAAAACTAAAATCCTTGAAAAGTTTGTACATTAATAACAACAAGTTTAGAACACTACCAGCTGAGTTAGCTAATGTAGAAAACCTAACGGTGTTGGATGTTGGCTCAAACCAGCTAAAATATAATATTTCTAACTGGCCATTTGATTGGAATTGGCAATGGAATTTAAAATTACGATACTTGAATTTTTCTGGTAATACTAGATTGGAAATTAAGCAGATCAGTAGTCACACTACTTCTATAAGCTCCAATGATGGGGAAGAGGATTCTAAAATTAGATTTGATAGCTTCAATGACTTGAATCACCTCAAAATTCTAGGTTTGATGGGTGTCACTTCTAATACTACTGCTTTGATTCCGGAAAATTCAACAAATCTAAGAGTTAGGACCACAGATCCTGATGTTAACAATATGCGATATGGTATCGCTGATACTTTGGGTCAGAGAGACTACATTTCTATCCGAGACACTGTTTATGAAAGGTTTCAAGGAAATGAAGATGAAACTTTGATTTGTTTGATTGATGGGAAATCAAGAACAATGGACTATTTGAATACTGTGGCTGGAGAAAAAAGCGGTCATAAGATATCTCAAATTATTCAAGAAGCCTTTCCAAGAATATTTATAGCAGAATTAAAAAAATGTATTTCTTCAAAAGAGCCAATAGAAGATGCATTAAGAAGAGGGTTTCTTTGGTTGAATCGAGAAATCTACAATCTTATTATACCTTATGATGATAGGGTTAATAATATAGGTACAAAAAGCAAAGGATCCATTTTCAGTTTTGGTTCTGCTAGATATCTGAATAAAAATTCAATTCCATTTGACATTACAATTCAAGATGCATTTTCTGGTTGTTCGATGACCGTTATATACATTAAAGACAAGACTTTGTACTCAGCAAATGTGGGAGATATTACTACTATTTTATCTAAGAGCAGCGGAAGTTATGTCCCTATCACTATAAAACATGACCCTCTTTCAGTTGAAGAACTTTATAGAGTCAAAGTATCGGGAGGATTTGTTGATATTGAAGGGTATATTGATGGTGTGACTGATGTTTCCAGAGCTGTTGGGTTTTTTAATTTACTTCCTCATATAAACGCAAGTCCCTGTGTCAATAAGATGAAATTGACATTGGCTGATGAGATGCTAATTATAGCTACAAAAGAGCTATGGCAGTATATCACCTATGAGGATGCCATTGATATAATGAGACAGGATAAATCAAATCCGATGATAGCAGCTCAAAAACTTAGAGATATAGCTATTTCTTATGGTGCAGAGGATAAAATGACAGTCATTATTTTATCTCTAGAAGATAATAGTTGTCTCATAAAGAATGATGAAGATCCTAATATTCTGTCTGGAAACGATAACAAGATTCTGCAAATCAAGAAAAGAAGAAATAGATTTGCTTTACCTGAAGATTTAAACCTGGCACAATTGGGGAATGAAATTGATCCTCCTATTGGGAGGGTCGCGATGGTTTTTACTGATATTAAAAGTTCAACATACTTGTGGGATAACTTTCCCACAGAAATGAGAGCTGCAATTAAAACACATAATGAAATTATGAGAAGACAATTAAGAATTGTTGGAGGGTATGAGGTCAAAACCGAAGGTGATGCTTTCATGGTATCATTTCCGACGATCATCTCTGCTTTAATTTGGTGCTTTAATGTTCAGATGCAATTATTAAAAGAAGACTGGCCGTTGGAGCTTGTGGAATCAACTGAGGGATGTGAAATACTTAACGATGAGGGCAAAATAATATTTAGGGGTATTTCTGTGCGTATGGGTATTCATTTAGGAACACCTTTATCTGAAAAGGATGTTATTACCAAAAGAATGGATTATTATGGACCAATGGTCAATAGAGCTTCAAGAGTTAGTGCTATTGCAGAAGGAGGTCAGATAACCATCAGCTTAGATTTTCTTAATGAATTACATAAATTGGAGGGATATTATGAGGAAGTTAAATCAGGAAAAAAGTCAATCTTGGAAGTTTATGGCAATGAAATACTTGGAAAACAATTACAAGAAGAAATGACTAAACTAAAGCTTGAAGGGTATAAAATTTTTAAATTAGGAGAGAAAAAGCTCAAAGGGTTAGAAACCCCCGAACAAATTTCTGCAATCTATCCTTTAGAGTTGGCTAGCAGATTTGTTATTCATATGGAACATGATCCAAACGCTCAGCCAGAGCAAATAGTTGAAAAGAAGATACCAATTAATAGCTACGATCGTTTTCAAAATAACTTAAATAAGAGAAAAAGCTCTTTGTTTCAGAACAAAAAAGGTCTTGAGAATTTTTTGATGAATATATCAAATTTAGAATCATTAGCTATTAGACTAGAAACAGTTTGTTCAGAGATTTCAGCCAAAAATGCTAAAAGTTTTATGGCTGGATCTTATCATGACAGAAACATCAATGGTTATCGTTCTAAAGAAACAAATAACGTTTCTTCGTTAGAAAATATCATTACTCGGATTGAAAATGCAGTCTCAGTGTTAGCATTTCGTCAAGCAATTGGTGTCAAAACTGGAAATGGATTGTTAACTAATAATAAAGGTGAGTCAATTGATGAAATTCTTCAACGCCTTTTAAAAACATTGAAACCTTTTAGCACTCTTGATTTTTCTGCTAATTTTGAATTTTCCAAGGATTCAAAAATCACACAACCTCTGGAAAACAATTGAAGAAATTTTTTGTTTGATTTGTATTACTAAAGTTTTTTTTATTATTTTTGTCTTGAATTTATTCTAGTTTTCCAAACGTATCTGGTTTGTTTTTTTTAATTCAATAGTTTTTCAGTTTTTTTGATTAATTTTTTTCTTCTAAAGTACAATAATAATTTTTAATAACGTTTTAGTTTTCTACGGTTGTTTTTGATTTTATTCTTTTGTTTTTTTTACCGTCAAGAATAGACTGATATCTGTTCTTGTATTAATTGCATTTTTTTAGTAATGAAGTTTGTTTAAGGGATTAGTGGTGCATTTAGATTCAAAAATCATAGAAAGATAAAATCTTTTTATAGGACTAATTATTAATAATTCTATTATCATTTCAATGACAGTAGAGACCGTTTTCAAATAATACATCGAAATTGTAGAAACCAAAAAAGCAGAAAGTGTGAAAGTAGGAACTTAGTTCTTCTTCAAAACTGTCTCCAAAAGATTCAGAATGCATTGAAAATGCTGGATATCAAAGCTGTGATTCAGAACTTGCAACAAATTGCAAAATTGTCTTGAACTTTCTTTTGTTGCCCCAACTAAACTCTCTTCCCTCAATTCTTCGACATGAACGCTTTATTACCCGATTTGGACGTGTGAATATAATCGAACACACCATCACCGATTGTATTGAGCTCTATCCAGTCCTGTTTTAGAAAAAAAACACTTCTCAATCCACACGATGCTGAAGGTGTTCTGCAACCTTTGTTCTGATCGCAATGTTAAATTTCAGACATATAAATACTCTTCTTTTGAATCATGTCTAATTCTTGCCTAATTATTTTTGCAAAATTTCTTAAATTGAAAATTAAAATATTGAAAAACAATGAAATTGCATATGAATAATTCAACTGAACTGGGAGATTTTAGAAGCGATATTGGCTCTCGATCCCAGTTTCACAATAATGGACACTCTGATCAAAACCGTTTTTCAAATAGTCAGGACAACGAATCACAACAGGAAGTGAAGCTTCAGAAACATTTTTTGTCTTGGTTATTCTCCAAGAATGTTCCCCCAATTCCAACTCCTGATGAGAAAAAGCTCTATCCTCAAAATATAAAAAATTGGGTCAGTTATTTATTTTTTTGGTGGTTGCATCCGTTAATGTCTGTTGGTTACAAAAGGACTCTTCAGAATGAAGATCTATGGTATCTTACAGATGATTTGACTATTGATACAATGTACAAAAGATTTGAAAGTAATCTCCGTGAAATCTTAGACAAATCGAGGATGAAGTTGCTAAAAAAAAATCCTAATTTGAGTGAAGAAGAGTTGGAAAAGAAACAATGGGACCTGTTAACATTACCAAAAGTATTATTCAAAACTTTTAAGAAAAGATATCTTATTAGTATTGTTTTGAACTTTTTATCTAACTCTTGCTCGTCATTAACCCCATTGTTGATTAAAGAATTGATTTCTTTTGTGCAGAATCGTACAGTTGATTCCTCTATTTCTATTGGGATTGGCTTGGGTTATTGTTTTGGTACAGCAGCTCTAATGCTTACATCTGACTTACTAAACTCTCATTTTTTGCATAATTCGAATACTGTTGGTGCCCAAGTCAAAGCAGTTTTGATCAAGGCATTGTTTGACAAATCATTTAGGATGGATTCAAAAGCTAGGCAAAAGTTTACTGATGGAACAATAACTTCAATAATTGGTTCGGATTTACAAAGAATTGATAGTGCAATCGGCACTCAACCATATATTTTCAGTTTTCCAGTTTTTGCTATTCCACTTGGGCTATTAATACGCACAATAGGCGTTGCTTCTTTGGCAGGCTTTGGATTGTTTTTGGTTGTTTCTACTTTAGTTGCTGCCTCAGCATCAATTCTTATGAGCTATAGAACAAATGCAAGCAAATGGACAGATTTAAGAGTTACTTCAATCAAAGAAATCATATCATGTATTAAAATGATTAAATACTATGCATGGGAACAACATTACAGCGATAAAATTTCTTTTAGAAGAAATACAGAAATGAATATTGTTTTTGAAATTCAGTTTTATAAAAACATATTTATTAGTGCTGCTACAACATTGCCAGCTCTTTCTGCAATGTTGTGTTTTACCATACTTTATAAAATTAATGGCGGGCATGATACTGTGGATATATTTGCATCCTTGTCTCTATTTCATGTTTTATCCCAATTAATATTAATGCTTCCTATTGCTGTGGGAGGTTCTGCTGATGCTGCTGTTACATGTAAGAGAGTTTCTGATGTTTTGTCATCTTCAGAAATAAAAAAGAATGTTATGGCTGAACTTAAGAATGAAAGAATGCATAATTTTCGAGTAGATTCTCGCATGGCAATTCAACTTAGAAATGCTTGCTTCAAATGGGACGAAATTAAGGAAGAAAGTTTGGACAGTGAAAGGGAAGAAAATTCTGAGAGTGATATACAAAAACAATCAAAAGTTTTAACTAAAACTTTGAAAAAAGTATCAGACGCTTCTTCATTCAAAGGATTGATTAATATAAATTTAGATATTAAGAAAGGTGAACTAGTGATTGTTACAGGCTTTATTGGTTCGGGAAAATCGTCATTTTTGGCTGCTCTAGCTGGCTTCATGAAGAAAGAAAAAGGTATAAAATCAGTTAACGATTCACTAATATTTTGTGGTTATTCATGGGCACAGAATGAAACCATTAAAAACAACATTTTATTTGGTAAAGAGTATGATGAAAAGAAGTATTTAGCAATTATTCATGCTTGTGATTTACTAGATGACTTGAAGGTTTTTTCTGCAGGGGACGAAACTGAAATTGGTGAAAGAGGTATCACCTTGTCTGGTGGCCAAAAAGCAAGAATTAGCTTGGCAAGAGCTGTTTATCATGATGCAAATATTATATTGTTAGATGATGTTTTAAGTGCTGTTGATGCTAAAGTTGGAAAGCATATTATGAAATACTGTATATTGGGGTTGTTAAAAAATAAAACCAGAATTTTAGCCACTCACCAATTATCTGTAATCGAAAATGCAGATAAAATAATTTTTTTAAATGGAAAAGGGGGAATAGTTTATGGAACAATTGATAAAATACAAACTGAATCACAAGATTTCAATAATCTTATTGCATTTCAGTCCAATTCCTATAAAAAAGTGAATGCTGTCATCAAAGAATCTTTATATGAGAAAAAAAAACTTTTGAACCAAACCGCTCAAGATATTGATGGTCATCTAATGGTAGAAGAAGAAAGAGCTGTAAATAAAATTTCTAAAGATGTTTATTACCATTATGTTACTGAGGGGTCTGGTTGTTTTAAGTTCACAGCACTTCCTACTTTTATTCTTTTAATCATAATACAAACGTTTTGTAATTTGTTTATCAATACTTGGTTATCTTTTTGGGTTGAGGATAGATTTAATAAATCGGGAAATTTTTATATTGGAATTTATGTTATGATTAACATGGCTTTTGTTTTTTTCACGATTTTGGAATTTAGTATGATTTTATATATCACTAACATGGCTGCAAGGCAGTTAACTATTAAAGCTATTGCTAAAGTCTTACATGCACCAATGTCGTTTTTAGATACAACTCCAATGGGTAGAATTTTAAACAGGTTTACCAAAGATTCCGATTCATTAGATAATTTAATAGGAGATGAATTCCGGGTATTTATTATTTGTTTATCATCTCTAATTGGTGTCATTATTCTTTGCATTATTTATTTACCATGGTTTGCTATTTCTTTGCCTTTTTTTACTCTTTTATTTGTTTCAATATCTTCTTACTACCAAGCATCTGCAAGGGAAATTAACAGATTGGAGGCTTTAAACAGATCATACGTTATAAGCAATATTAGTGAATGTTTAGGAGGCAGAGATACTATTAGAGCATATAATGCAATAGAAAGGTTCAAAGAAAAAAATTCTAGGTACATTGATTTAATGAATGAAGCATCATATATTACAATTTCAAATCAAAGATGGCTAGCGGTTCATTTAGACATGCTTGGTATATTATTTTCATTAATTATATCATTGTTGTGTGTAACTAGACAATTTAATGTTACTGCATCGTCAGCTGGATTGTTAATTTCATATGTTTTTTCTGTTACAGGTGGTATTTCAATGGTTGTGAGAACCATGACTAGTGTTGAAAATTCAATGAATTCAGCTGAAAGATTATCTTATTATGCTTTTGATTTACCCCAAGAACCTCCATATTATATCACTGAAACATCACCACCCTCTAGCTGGCCCTCCAGAGGCGAAATTATTTTTAAAAATGCCAGCTTAAGATATAGAGAAGGATTGCCATTAGTTTTAAAATCCATCAGTTTCTGTGCTAATCCTGGAGAGAAAATTGGTATTTGTGGTAGAACCGGTGCCGGTAAATCATCAATAATGACTGCATTATATAGATTGGCTGAACTATCGGAGGGTAAAATACTTATTGACGGAATTGATATCTTCAAGTTGGGA
Organism: Ascoidea tarda (nom. inval.); assembly: GCA_030560485.1. NCBI lineage: Eukaryota > Fungi > Ascomycota > Saccharomycetes > Ascoideales > Ascoideaceae > Ascoidea > Ascoidea tarda (nom. inval.). The sequence goes on along the minus strand of JAKTTS010000325.1, from coordinate 3,880 downwards.
TTAAAAGATTTGAGAAGCAAGTTGTCAATCATTCCACAAGATCCTGTGTTATTCAAAGGCACGATCAGAAGTAATTTGGATCCATTCAATGAGTGTTCAGATGATGATTTATGGGATGCGTTAGTGAGAGGAGGATTAATTGAAGAGGAATTTTTAGGTTGTATGAGATATCAAGAAAAGTATGGAGAGATTTATGAAAGTGTCGACAAATTCCATTTAAATCGTATGAAAAAATTTGGCTTGAATAAATCAGTTGAAGACAATGGGTTGAATTTTTCATTAGGTGAGAGACAATTGTTAGCGTTATCAAGAGCGCTAGTAAGAAACTCAAAAATATTAATCATGGACGAAGCTACATCGAGTGTCGATTATGAAACTGATTCTAAAATTCAGAAAACTATTCATCAACAGTTTTCTAATTGCACAATATTATGTATTGCGCACAGATTAAAAACTATTTCTGATTATGACAAGATCATGGTTTTGGAGAATGGAGAAATAGTTGAGTTTGATACCCCAAAACATTTGTACGATAAAACTAACAGTATATTTAGAGAAATGTGCGATGAATCTGGTATTACTGTGTTTTGAGTATGATTATGTGCACCATTTTTAATTTTTTTATTTTACTTTCTGTATTTGTTTTTGTTTTTGCTTTTGTTTTTGTTTTTGTTTTTGTTTTTCGCTGTTATTTTTTGCCTTATCCTTCGTTTGTGCGTTACTAATTTATATATATTTGAAGTTTCCCATTTCTGAATTTTGAACACTTTATAGTTTTTGTTAAAAGATTTTTAGGGGTTTTGGTTATTTACTTAAAAATGTTATCTTAAAATTTTACTCCAATGGCACCGAAAAGACTGTTCTAAACCTGCTGAAATCACTGATTATATCTGGAACCCAATTGGGAATAACCGTTCGCGGAGTTTATCCGTAGCTGCAGAATTATCCGTAGCGGGCTTTGATCAAGCCACAGCATCTGTTTGCGGAAGGATCACGTGCTAGAATGACTGATGATGAGCAATGGGAGCCTGCCACAAATTACTAGATATATATACTTTCCACTCGCCACACCTTGGTTTTATCCAGAGTTTTTTAGGAGCATATTCAGAGTTAATAATGTCGAGTTTAGGGTCTGTACAATCACTGAAGAAAGATGGCCTGAAGATCCATGGAGCATCTATCAAAAGAAGCAGTTTTATAAAAGAAAAATTAATTGAGTCTTTCCATCCAATATGGTTTGTTTCGCCTATGGGAACAGGAATATCGAGTTGTATCTTGTATCGATTTCCCTTTGAATCTAGGGTATTGCAAGTATGTTCATATATCATGTTCTCGGTGTGTCTTTTCCTATTCATCCAAAATACAATACTTTTTATTCTCCAAATGATATTTTACCCCGATAAAAGGTATCCCACCTTATTTGATATTTCCAGAGCGTGCTTCTTGGGATGCTATCCAATGAGTCTTTCTTCTATAGTGAACATGACCTATTTGCTTATAGTGGATAACAATTCTAAATGGAGCTGGACTCTCGTTTATGTTTTATGGTGGGTTTCTGTTTTTCTCTCGTTGGCAACTGCCTGGTTTGTGACATTTTGCATCCAATGGAAAGAAAAGATTTACAATGAAAATTTGCATGCAACATTGCTATTGCCTGTCGTCTCCTTAACTGTTTCTGGTTCTTCTGGTGCCTTGATTACAAATAAGTTGCCAATAGCTTTGCAACCTGTTAGTTTGATAATATGTTATCTTTTGTGGGCAAATGCTATATTTTTGGCCCTTTTAATCATAGCAGTTCATTTTTGGAAATTATATGTTCATAAGATTCCTAAATCCGATTTAAGGTTTTCAAGTTTTCTACCAATTGGTTTGTTTGGTCAAGGTGCTTATGGTATTATGTTATTAGGAAATAACGCGTACAATTATATTAAGGGTAATAATTTTGATTACCTATTAAATGATTTTTCAACTATTAATATAGTGGGTGAAATATTTCTATATTTTGGATTGATTAGCTCATTGTTTTTGATTTCAAATGGTATTTGCTTCACAATTTTGGCCTCTTTTACTTGCATAGGCAATGGGAAATGCAAATTTAGCAGAACTTGGTGGGCGATGACTTTTCCTTTGGGTACAATGTCATTAGCAGCGACTGAAATATATAGAGTGTTTAAATGGGTCAGTTTTAGATGGGTTGGCGCTATCTATGGTTCTGCATTAATTATCATCACTATAATTTGCTTAATTGGTTCTATTATTTGGGAATTCCCTCACGAAATTTATCTAAACCCTCGTAATGATTTAATGGATAACTTGGAAAATCAAAACAGTTTATCTTCTTCAATTGTATGATATCATAATTGGCTATTTTTTTGTTCTTTTTTGATGGAATTCATTTCAGTTTCAGTGTCTCAACTACCCTTTAATTTTTTTTATAAAATTTGTTTTCGTTTATTTTTACATAATATTTTCTTTTACAGCATTTAATTTCGTCATATTCCTTGTTATATATTCAACACTATACACTATATCGCTCATGTTTAACTTTGTGGTTTTCTATTTAGAAAAGCATTTTATTCATTTTATAACACCCTATAAAAATGATAATTATATTCACTATTACATAACAAATTTCAACAATTAAAATATCATAGTAGTTACTAAAGGTTTTATTATTCAAGAATGGCTTAAAAGTTTTTTTTAAATTTAATATCGAATTAACAGGTCCAGTGAAAAACATCAAAGTTGTCATTATTGGTATAATCTGCAAACTGTTTCCCGACATATAACTCATGAATAAATTCATTGGAACTTGTTTAACAGTTCCAGTGACCACATCCCAGGCCTTTTTCGTTTTTAAACTATCTAATTGAGCCTCGTTGATTATAGGTGAATTGAATGAGGATGAAGTATTGGACTTTCTTGAATTTATTCCAGATTTGGTATTAGAATTGACCAATAAAGCCTCATTAAAACCTGGGGGCGAAGGCAAATTTGGTATTGTGTCATATATGGAAGGATTTATGATAGAATCGTGCCAGTTTTGAGTCATTTTAATTTAACTATCCCACCATCTACAATCGAATTTATAATTGAGAGTTAACATTAACAGGTTGCAATCTGATAACGACAAAAGTATCAAAAGTAAAAAAGTGATCGTTGGTCACATGTTCAAAACTCACTATAAAAGATGAAAAAAAAAGATGAGTGACATAATAGGAAATGGAAAACAAAAATGAATATATAGTGAGACAAATGAACTAAAGTTGAGTAAAAGGAAAAGGAAATAAACAGAAAACCAATTGACTCAATTGGAAAAAATAAAAATTCGAAACAAAAATTTGGAAGAAAATAAAAAAAACAAGAAACATGTCATAAAGAAAAAAGTAAAACAGGCCAACACCACAGGAATCAAATGAACTCATATCCAGATTCTAGATCTTCAATTTCATCGATTTTTTCATAGCTGTCAAAATCCTCTGCATGAATAGTTTCGGAAATATCTAATTTCAGAGGTTTTTTGCATGTTGTATCTGGTTTTATAAGAACAGCCGAATTATTGATTGAGTTTTGAGAGTCGTTGTTATTGATTGAAATCAAAACAGATTCGTTGGATAGTTTGACTTCATTATTGCTAGAATTTTCATTACTGTTAGAGGTTTTGTTATGATTATGATTATCAATTTTATTAGTGCTAGAATCGTCATTATGATTATGATTTTCAATTTTGCTAGAGGTATCCTTACTATTCATTTGAATTTTCAAAGTTTCAATATAATTATCGATTAACCCATTTAAGACTTGCTCAGAGCTTTTATTACTATTATTATTATTATCATTATTATTATCATTATTATTATCATTATTATTATCATTATTA
>JAKTTS010000324.1:0-17962 GCA_030560485.1 Ascoidea tarda (nom. inval.) | reverse complement strand
TTATTATTATTATTATTATTATTATTATTATTATTATTATTATTATTATTATTGTCATTATTATTATTGTCATTATTATTATTCGTATTATTCGTATTATTCGTATTGTTTAAAGAAATTTTAGTTATTGATCTACTAGCTGATGATGCCGGGTTAAATGTGCTTCTACATCTATCAGAATTTATAATATTATTTGATGATATAGAGGCATTTGGAATTTCAAATTTAGGTTTATAATCGTCGATATTAATATCAGTTTTGTAGTTTTTTCTAGTCATTGGTTTCCTTTTTTTTTGTTTAGCAATTCTATTATTATTAATTAAAATACGATGATTATCTGTATTGATATTATTGATATTATCAACATTATTGACATTATTGACATTATCGACATTATTAACATTATTAACATTATTAAAACCATTACTATTATTAAGATTATTATTAAGATTATTATTAAGATTATTAAGATTTGAAAAATCAATTTTGATTGAATTATTAATATTTTTTATCAAATCATCTTGAAAACTTAATAAATCCGAGTTGAGTTTAATTGATAAAGAACCAATAATTTTATCAATAATCATATCATTATTTGAGGATATGATTTTGTTAAAATTTTTTTCAAAATTAATCAAATTATTATCAAAATAGTTTATTTGATTTTTAAAATGTTTATTCAAGTTTTTATTTAAATTTTTGTTAATTTTATCCACTATATCATTTAGATCTAGATTTATATTAGAAGAATTATTACAATTATTGAAATTATTGGAATTATTACTGTCAAGAAAAGTCGATAAATTATTTAGTGACTTATCAAAATTAATTAAAAATTTATTTATCAATTGGTTATTAATCAAGTTCAATAAATCATTTTTAAATAAATTGATTATTTTCTTCAAATTGATTGATTCCAACTCTAATTTATTTGACCATTTAATTAGGTTTGAAGTTGAGTTTTTCAGCAATAGATTATTTGAATCAAATAATTCATCGCGAAACTTAAATTCCTCAATTGAATTAGCTGAATTGATGGAAGATGCTGATAATGGACGATTGAAATTGAGATTGTTGAAATTATTAGAGCTATTTATTGCCGGGACGATTGTCTTAACTGTGGATTTTGTTGGGCTCGAACTTAAATCTGTTTGGCTATAATCATCGGATTTCCTATTATTATTAATGCTGTTAATATTATTATTGTAATAATTACCATTTGTGATGTTTCGATAATTCTTATATCTAGTGAGATTAGAATTGACTGGTTTTGAAGAAGACTTAAATGTTGAATTAAGCGCCGAAGTTGAGGTTGAAACAGTCTCTGATTTCTTCAAGCGAATGGAATTGGATATATCATTATGGAAACAATCGTCAAAATTCATTCTTTCTAGGTATCAATTTCTGCAAAAACAAAAAAATACAAGTCTGAAAAGCAACAATGGTTAGACTCATTTTCGTTGATAAAGGGATTCCAACGAGGTATTTATATCATTCAAACACAGCTATTTCAGATATCATCCAGCTCAGAAGAAACGATTATATCTGCTTTTCAACAGATCACATCCAAGAATCCCCAAAAGGATACAACATCGCCAATGTCGTAATTCTTCACGCACTCCACACGCACTCCATACGCACTTTATACGTCAGCCCCACGCGCTGCTTTTTCCCCGAACCGCCGGCCATTGCCCGGCCGTTGCCCGAAGCTGCTGCAAAAACCCGGAGTTGTGCTGGATCTTAAATATTATCTTCGATTTATTGGACAATTGCATCTCTCTTTTGATACTATACCAATATATATCCTTCTCTCAATCTTTGTTTCTTTCCTGTTCTTCTTGCTCTACCATCTTACCTTCAATTCTGCTCAACTATATACAATATTTTCACTACAATGGCTGTTCAAGACGTTTTATCAAGAAAATCTGGTGTTATCGTTGGTGATGATGTTCGTGCCTTATTCGATTACGCCCAAAAAAAGGGTTTTGCTATTCCCGCCATCAACGTAACTTCATCTTCGACTGTTGTTGCTGCTTTGGAAGCTGCCAGAGACAACAATTCTCCAATCATCTTACAAACCTCGCAAGGTGGTGCTGCTTACTTTGCTGGTAAAGGTGTTTCCAACAAGGACCAATTTGCTTCCATTCAAGGTTCCATTGCTGCTGCTCACTATATCAGATCAATTGCTCCTGCTTATGGCATTCCAGTTATCTTGCACACAGACCACTGTGCTAAAAAATTATTGCAATGGTATGATGGCATGTTAGAAGCTGATGAAGATTACTTTAAGAAAACTGGTGAACCCTTATGGTCTTCCCACATGTTGGATTTATCTGCTGAAAACGATGATGAAAACATTTCAACCTGTGTCAAATATTTCAAAAGAATGTCTAAAATGAACCAATGGTTGGAAATGGAAATCGGTATCACTGGTGGTGAAGAAGATGGTGTTGATAACGAAAATGCTGATAAGGATTCTTTGTACACCTCTCCAGAGACTGTATTTGCTGTTCACGAAGCCTTAGCTCCAATCTCTCCAAACTTCTCAATTGCTGCTGCTTTTGGTAACGTTCATGGTGTTTACAAACCAGGTAACGTTGTCCTTACTCCTTCGATCTTAGGCGACCATCAAGCTTTCGCTAAATCAAAGATCAACTCACCTAGCAGTCACCCATTATACTTGGTTTTCCATGGTGGTTCAGGTTCAACTCAATCTGAATTTGATACTGCCATTAAAAATGGTGTCGTAAAAGTCAATCTTGATACAGATTGTCAATATGCCTACTTAACTGGTATCAGGGACTACGTCTTAAACAAACAATCTTACATTTCTTCTATGGTTGGTAATCCAGAAGGTGATGATAAACCAAATAAAAAATACTTTGATCCTAGAGTCTGGGTAAGAGAAGGTGAAAAAACCATGTCAAAAAGAATTGCTGAAGCTTTGTTTGTTTTCCACACCAAAGATCAATTATAAATTCTAAATCAATGTTCTTTTAATTATATAATCATATACGATCGAAATATCATAATATAAATATAATAATATTCTACAATTTGACAACTTCTCGTTTGTCTTCCTTATTTTTTTTTTTAAAAATATCCCAGATATATTATAAATTCTTTAAATATACATAAAAGAGTATATGGACAAAATTTATGTAAAAGATTATATAATCAAACAATAAACAGTAATAAATAAGTAGTAGATAAAATAAATAAATAAATAAATAAATAAATAAATAAAATAGAGTTGAAATATAATAAAATAAGATGAATTAAATAAAGTAAAAGTAAAAGTAAAAGTAAAATAAAATAAAGTGAAAGTGAAAATAATACTAATTAAAATTTTTTTTTTTGGTTTTTAAACTTTTTCTTTTTTAATACATGAATAATTATATTTATAAAAAAACAATCCTTTTTAAAACTTACACTAATATCATAATAATTCAAAAGTTATCTTGGAAAATCAATTTAGCAAATAAATAACATCAAAAATATTTTAAATTCAATATGTTCATAAAATTGAATATTAAAAGCATTTTATAGAAATAAAAAAGATAAAAATTAATAAAAAAAATAATCATAATTATCAATCCTTTTTCAAAATCTTTTAGTACCAATTCCCTCCAACTTGTCTTGAATAATCACCAGGATAACCACTAAACCCATATGGCAATTGCTGTCCCATAATCATTGGTTGTTGTTGTTGTTGTTGTTGTTGTTGTTGTTGCAGTTGTTGCAGTTGTGGTTGTTGTGGTTGTGGTTGTTGTTGTTGTTGTTTCTTAGTTTGTTGGTTATTATGTTGGCTGGAACCATGTTTGTTTCCATGATTGTTATGATGGTTGTAAAATTGACCTTGAGTATGACTACCTTGGTTGTTTGATTGATTATTTTGGCTGGAACCTTGATTGCCTGCATTTGCTCCAACATTGGATTGATTATTATTTGATGCTCCATTATTTCCAGTGGTATCAACTGTGGATTGTTGTCCGTTAGTTGGATCTTGGGATGGTCCATTGGAATAATAGTTATTATACATTTTTGGTTGTGGTTGATTATGTTGACCATAATGATGACCATAATTTGATTGTGGTGGTTGAGCAAAATAATTTTGATATTGATAATAATAATATGGAATTTGGAAATATGGTTGGTTGGAGTATGGTGCTGGGGCATTACTGGCAGGATTTGGTTGTCCAGTTGGTGGAACATTGGTAGCAATTGGAGATGCAGTGACATCTGAGACTGGAACTGTGCTTATTGGCATACCTGGAACTTGAGGTGGGATTCCATAAGGAGCTGGTTGATCATAAGCACCAGAAACGCTAGTACCACTAGAAGTTGTGCCATTATTTCTAATATTATCTCTTAAGGAAGTAGTGCTAGTAACAACTGGTGAAGGTTGAGAATTTAAAGCCAAGCTATTAAAATTGGAACGATCGTATGAATAATCGACATTTGGATACGTGAAACCGGGAACATGAGATTGATAATTATAGTAGTTATCAAATTGTTTAGGTTGTTGAACCTGGGATTGAGGTTGGGATTGTGGTTGTGGTTGGGATTGGAATTGGTTTTGGTTTTGATTTTGATTTTGGTTTTGGTTTTGGTTTTGACCTTGAGAAGGATAATAATTATTATAAGAACGTTGAGATTGTTGGTTGTACAAATATGGACGTTGTTGTTGTTGTTGCTGCTGTTGCTGCTGTTGATGAATTGGCTGATTTCTACTCTGTGATTGAGTTTGTTGATTTTGTTGATTTTGTTGTTGATGTTGTTGTTGAGAATTGTTTTGTGATTGAGCGTTATTTTGAGGTTGAACGATTGATTGTTGAGATTGGGATACAGATTGATTATTTTGTTGGGTTGCTTGAGTGTTTGCAGATGATTGTTTTTCGTCATCGACATTAAGAGAACCAAAAGTAATACCTACAGAATTAACTTGAGAAGCAACATTTGGTAAAACAACAGGAGCATCTTGGTTCAATCTGCGTGAGAAACGTAGAGACTGAGTTTTAACCTGTTGGATTGGTTGTATTTGTTGAACAGGTTGAACAGACTGAACAGGTTGAATAGATTGAGTCTGGGATGGAACTTGAACTTGGGGAACAGTATGAGAGGAAATATTAGTAGCATCTGGAATAGAGGATTGAATAGTAGGAGCAGTATTAGCATTAACGTTAACGTTGGCATTAGCAGCAGTGGTGTTATTATTTACAGGAACAGGTTGTGAGCTTTGAATTGAGATAGAAGCAGCTACAGGTTCAGAAATGCTAACAATATTTGGGGAAGCAGTTGATTTTAGAGTATTATCAATTACAGAAGTAAGAGCGTCAGTTGATTGAATAACCTGTTCAACAATTTTTGCGGCTTCTTTACTTGCAGAAATTTCAGGTTGATCATCGGCGTAATCTATGATGTCTTCGATTATTGATTCTTGAGCCTTTTCGATAGCCTTTTCAATTTCGTTGTCGTCTTCATTTAATTGATCATCGATGATCTTGCTGAGAGGAATTTGGACTTTTTCATTTTCAAGATTTTCGTTATCAATTTTAATAACATCATTGAGAATTTCAGAATGGTCAGGGATTGGAATATCGTTGACCAAGTCAGTGTTGATTAAATCATTGATAACATTTTTGATATCATTCTCGATTGTCGAATCGTTGGTAGTCACTGGAGTTTCATTTTTAGCGTCATCAGCAACAGCAGTAGTTATCTTTTCAGTTATAATTTCCTGAATGTCAGAAGTGGTAGTAGTTGTGGTGGTAGTTGAGAATGTAGCATCGGTAGAAGTGGCACTTGATTGATCATTAGTTATGACGGAAGTAGAAGCAGCAGCAGCAGCGGCGGTAGTGGTGGTTGTGGTAATAGTTGTAGTGGAAACAGCGGTATCGGGTGTTGGAGCATCGTGTTTTAGTATAGCTTTTGGTTTTGTGAGGATTTTCTTAACAGGAGGTTTTGGGGCAACGACAGAAGCCCAAGTCTTTTTTAGTAATACAGGAGCTGAGCTTGGTTTTAGTGTTGGTTTCTTGGGTTGTTTTTCAGATTGTTTTTCAGATTGTGGTTGATCCTTTTCGGAAGATTGGGGTTTGGATTTAGGTTGTGCTATTTGTATTTCGGAATCTTGAGATTTTGAGTCATTAGTTGAGCCTGGTTTTTGTTCTGATTCGTTTGAGAGAGAGTCTGTTTGTTGAGATTCTTTTTGTTTTTCCGGCTTTTGTTGTTGTTGTTGTTGTTGTTGTTCCTTTGATGGTATATCCTTTTTTTGTATTGATTTATTTGCAAGAGATTTTTGGAGAACGGGTTTTAAGGTTTTTTTATCTGATTTGGATAAGGCTGCAGCCCAAGAGTTTTTAGGAGGGGACTGTTGTGGTATTTGAGGAGCGACAGAAGGTGTAGTAGACGATGAAGCAGAAGCAGAAGCAGTAGAAGCAGATTGGGATTGAACTTTGTTTGTTTTCTTATTGAAGGTCTTTGATTTATTATGGAATTTTTCGTTTGACTTAAAACGAGGTTTTTCGGAGTAGGTATTATTAGCGTTGCTGTTTGAAGTATTATTGGAGTTGGAGTGATGGTGGTGATGGTCGTTTGAAGAGGAGCCATTAGATTGGTGATGAGAAGCATGTTTTGAGTCTTGGATAAAAGATATGTCAGTGCTATTATTGTTTGAGTTGTTAATTGAGTCTTGGGAGGAGGATTGGTCATCTTTGACGTGTTTTTTTTCCTTGGAGGGCTTTTTAACCTCATCCCACTTTTTGATTTTACCTATAACGATCAAGTTCGCAGTTTCTGTGAGGTTGTTTGAAGTTTCAGCTAAAGCATCTAACAAGTCGTCATTTGACCAATCGGGGAACATTTCAGTTAAGTAATCCAAATTTTGTTTAGTTTGCAAATCCAATTTATTTGAAGAAGAGGAGGAGGAGAAGGAGGATTTGTATTTGTTGCTGTAGGAATATTTTGAGTAGTTTGAGTAGTTTGAGTGGTGTTGGTGGGAATGATTAGAATAACTGTTTGTACTACTGATAATCGTAGAGCCGTCAAGATTACTGCTATCATTATTATTCAAGTTTGGGCTATTTGTGTTATTGGTGTTGTTGTTGATGTTGTTGAAACGCTTTGAATGGTTTCTGAAAGCACCTCTAGACCTCCTTGGCCTAGAAGTTGATTGGATTTGTTCAGACATTGGTGTGCTGAAATTGGTTTGTGAGAGGTATATATATAGGATTTATTAAAACAGGCAGGATCTTTCTTTTTGAGAAGAAGAAAAGGAAAAGATTGTATTTTAACAAATTGAAAGAGAGTTAGGGAAGAGAAGTTGATAAGTGAAAGAACAAATAGAAAGAGTACTGATATGGGAACAATTAAAATTTGAAAATGTTGTTGAGAACGAAAAGAAAAATCTCAAGGTGGAAAAAGGAAGGAGAAAAGACGACGGGGTTGCCCGGCTGCAGCACCATGCGGAAAGTGCACGGAAAGCAACGATGCGGGTAACTAAACGGCATGTGACCATGGAGAGGAACACCAAAGCGGTGGCAATTCAGGAGAGGAAGAGAGAAACGGGAGAAAGCAGCCGAATTAGAAGTAAAGAAAACACGAATTACGAAATATACTAATAATACTAAACATACTAAATACTAAATACTAAATACTAAATAAATACTAAAATAAAACTCAAGAATAAAATAAAATAAAATACTAAGATAAAATACTAAAAACAACAGGCAGTAACAACAGGCAGTAACAAAAAGAGTAAAGGAAGTTTATTTTACATAGTAAAGTCAGCTAGTGGACGCTTTCTCTCAAACCAATTAATTAGCAATATAAAGAAGATATCAAAATAAAAGAAACAAAATCTGAGGAACAGTTACAATTTCATATCAATTGACCAAGCACTTGGCTACTCGTTTTGTCTTTGGTTGTAGGCCAACTTTTCTTGTTCGTATCTCTTCTTATCGGTTTCGGCTTTGGCGTCATATGGGGCTCTTTCTTCTTGGGTCAAGGCCTTCCATCTTTCGCCCAATACCTTACCAACTTGGCCAAAGGCAATGCCTGGGCTCTCTGCTCGGACGATGTCACGATTTTCGTTAGCAAAAAACATGTAGGCAGATAGAGATCTCTTAGGAGCATTTGGGTCTTTCTTCTTTCTGGAGGACTTGGAACGACGAGTTCTGTGATGAGTTTCACCGTCAGCGGCCATTTTTCAGATTGTAATGAGGAATGTGGTGACAAGCAAGTAGGAATCGAAGGGATCAGATGCAATTGACACTAGCGCTGGCAGACACAAGTACTGGAATAGACGCAACTCAATTGACAGATGTTAGTAAAATGCAAGTGAAGGAGGGTGAAAAAGGGTGAAGCAGAGGAGGCAAACACCACTGAAATATTTCCATCACCATCACTGGTCTTTCGTGTCGCAGGGACACTCCTCTTCTGCTGCACACACCTGCCCCATCAGTACACCCGTTTTAGGCTACTCCCACCGCCCGCCACAGGCCAGTGGCAGGGCTTTCTGCTGTTGCTGCCTCTGCTGCTGCTGGTGTTTCTGGCTCTTCAGCGACTCAATGCTGGGCCAGTCTGCTTCTGGTGCAACATGCTGACTGTGGGTGCGTTCTGGAAACGTATGGATTGGATTAGGCTAGTCATGGCAGAACTAATCTTGAGTTGATATGATAGTGTGATTCGATTTGATTTGACTTGATTTATGTTACGATTGAATTTATTTCATTCTTAATCAAAGCACTGTCGAACTGTTTGACACTCTTGTATTTCATTGTATTGTTTTTTGATTTGTGTATAAGTAGATAGAGAAGACTGTGGTGATGGCTTGAGTGAAATTTATTTAAATAGCAGTCAAATTTTAAAATTATATTTCAAGACCGCTTGCCGCTTTGGTTAATATATGATACATACAAATTTTTTAAATAGAGTGAAATTTGTTATAGTAATACTAATAGTATAGGAACAGTATAGTAATACCAGTGTTATATTAATATAAAGAAACTAGTAGTAATACAATACAATATATAGCAAAATATAATCAAATCCTTTAACTATGTGTGGTTTTATAGTGGGAGAAAAAAAAGTGAGGCAATTCTGGGAATTCCAATTGTGATTATCAAAAATTAGCTTGGCCAGAAACAAAAAAGCATGACTGGACCGCCAAGCCGCACGCTTTATTCTTGCGCACAGCTGCACAGTCTCTGCAGCCAGTCGCAGCAGTCCTCGACCCATCTTGTTTCCCTGCTATTAATCTGTCCCGTTAACACGAGTCTGCTTACAAAACGCGCTTCTCCCTTCTGCGCTTTTCTCCCAACTTCCATTTGCTGCTGAAGTTCAGCTCCTTCTTCCTGGTTTGCTAACCTGCTTCCCGAACCGCATCTTTCTTTTTGATGTCCAAAAATATTTGCTTATTACTTTGATTACTTTGCTTATATTCTTGTAAAGCTTACCTATAAACCAAATTATATGAAAATTATTTCTCTAATATAAGAGAAAGTGAATAACTGTTCCTTATTTGCCCAATTGCAAAATAAATTCAGTTTTTTAATAATAATCTATAATTCAAACAAAATGGCTGCGTTTTGCTCTAATCAATTTTGTTTTTCCAATTTCCATTAAGTCCATTTCAACAACATGTACACAATTAAAATTTACACAAATTTTCTGTTTTTCCTTCTCTTTTTTTCTTCGGACCTTTTGTCTAAACCCCTTGAATTTCGTCCAACCCCGTACAGCGCTAACCAATCGTAGTAGCAGCTCATCGTCGTACTACACGTACTACACGTACAATGCGTACTACACGTACTGTTCACATTTGCATCCCCCAGTTAGTAGAACGGCGACCATCCAACGTAAATTACGGCCAAATTATTGACATCCGTTGCTTCTTGAATCAATTCAGAAACTACTGCTTCATTACTAAGTCCATCAGCAACCAATTTTTGCTGCACTGCTCCCAATGCCTTTTCTGTCCCACTGAATTTGTCATTATCGTCCTCTTTAATTATCTCTTGTCGAATTGTAATATCTGATAGCTTTTGCAATTTAAGTTTTTTCAATGGTGTAACAACGAACGAATATAATGGATCCCATTTCAACACTTCTAACATTGTACCGATTTTCGCTTTATTATTCCTTAATACTTTAAAACAACATTCGCTGTTTTTCTTAAACATTCCTTCTCCACTGATTCCAAATCCGTCAACAATATCTCTTGTCAATCGAAATGGAACTGTTTCTGGTATCGGTAACAGCTTACCTTGGTCAAATGCCACTCCTAAATCAATATGAATTGGCTCTCCAAATTCATTGATCAATATATTGTTACAGTGTCGGTCTCCCAATCCCAATACATGCCCAACAATAGATGAACTGGCTGTCCCACAACAATACCAAATCTTCGACTCAAACCAACTATTACTATCCAAATATTTATCCATGAAATAATACCGGAAAACTGGTCTGATCTTATCGCAAATTCTCTTATACTCGCTTATCCTTATCTCCTTCGTCTTATTCTGTGCTCTCAGCATAATATTTTTCGCATCACTATAACTCATCTCATCATGTTTCAAGTGGTACGGATACACGATATCAATAAATGATATCGTATTACAAACAAACTCAATGATTCCACCACTATTCCCTATCGGAACAACTTTATACGTTCTCAACTTTAACTTTCTCTTTCGCGTTTCCTTATCTGCCTGGAAAAATTTATTGCACTTTTCAAATACCTGCTCCATAATCGCATCCTGTCTCAAATCATCTCCTCCTCCTTTAAATATCGTTTTATACTCTTTGCCTCCATCTACTCTAACATTCGCTATCTTGGGTCGACTGATTCCTGATGAAGGAATTACAATCTCATCATTCACTTTCCGAATTTTCGCGACTTTTCGATAATCTCCTTCTTTATTAATATCGATTTTGGTAGTAGCTAACGGAACATTCAATTTGTTCAAATACTCTTCACTCCATTGAAACCCACATTTTAAATTCCTCAATTTAATACTCTTAACATTTGCTTTAAATTTCTCGCTTGCCAACGCTAAAGAATTGAAGCAAAATTGAGTAACTGGTGCCAAGTATTCATCATCAAATTTCTTATCAAGTTTTAAGCTTTGATACAACTTTTTACCTGCGTCCATTCGAAATTTAAAATTATTATCAAACTCCCGTTTTTGAATCAACAAACTGCAAAGAAGATATAACGAATGATATGGATGCTTGTGACAGATATTAAATAGAATATCTTGTAAAACTTCTTGAAATTTATCCTTTTCATTATGCAATTTCGATAATAATTGATTCACCCACGGAATCAACCTATAATAATTAAACGACTCACAACTTTTAATAAAATCCATCACTCCTCTTTGAATACCCTCATCTTTACAAAACTGAAAAAATAACGAACAAAACCTATCAAGATCAATATCATCATTTCTTGGATCATCATAATTAACTAAAAGCATATACAAATAAACAGAGTGTTTTATCAAATTACGTTTGGTCTTTTTCAAATTATTCAACTGAATCAAATCAGATTTATATTTGTTTCTCAACTTGTTTTTCATATCTTCCAACTTTTTTTCTTCTGCTTTACTTTGCTTGTCTTTTTTTTCATTTTTTTTCAAAAAAACTTCACATTCATTGTATTCTTCTAATGCTACCTCGTACCTTGAAATCTCTTCTTTCAAAAATAAAGATTGCCAGTTTTTATCACAAAATTGAGCAAAAACATGATACGCTTGAAATACTGATTCATATTTAATATGCTCTTTCGAAAATGATAAAATGTATTTTTCAAAAATATTCGATGTTGCTGCTTGTCTAGATTCTGATAACCACTTTACCAATTTAGCGCCAATAACAGTCTTTGGCGTATTTAATTGCTTAATTGATACAATATCTTCATTATCCGAATAATTTTTATACAACTCTTCCAACATTGATATGGCAATTGAATTTTCATTTTGTGTCCAAAGAGTCGATGCAACTTCAACATTTGCCGTTTCAAAAATTTTATTTTTAATCTTTGTCAATTGGTTTTCCTGACCTTTTTGCGTCAATAATAACGATAACTTATTATTGATAATATTTTGAATAATAAACATATTATTGATTGATTTTTGACTTTCTTTATTCAATCTTGCAAGCTTTCCAAATCTTATCAACTCATTTAACATTCCAAGCATTGAATTACTTACGCATAAACTTATATTACTAGTTAAAGAAAAACAGGTCTTTCGTGACAATATAATATCTTCATAGTCTGAAAAGTCGTTTTTCCTAAACCAAAATGTACTATCTTCATAATTTTGAATTGATTTAACAAAATTTTTGTCTGTTAAATTATATACATCCTCAATATTAACTATTATTGAAGCAGTTTTCATAAACCTCGATATTTGTTTTTCTTTCATTTTCAAAAAATCCTTGTCAAAGAATGAATTTCTGGTCAATTCAAATAATGAATCTGCAAAAACGTTTTCAACGTTAACAAATTTAAGGGTTTTATAAATAATTTCCTGACTTTTATCAATTCTGACATCAAAGTCACCAATTGGCAAATCCCATTGATTTAGTTTCCATGCCACTTCATATCTATCCGATTGATTCTTGCCTATTTGTTCATCTATAATCATTGATAAGTTGTTCATTCCAAAAGATTTTACTGAATTAATTAAAGCGTCTTGCTCACCAAATGAGGATAGATCGGCTTCATATAATGCACTATTAAACATAACTTTTTTGAAAGATTCACTACCTTTATTTATCATATTTATTGCAAAGTCTAATGTTGGTGTCACTGGTAATCCGTATACTAAATCGCTATACAAATCACTAGGGGTGATATTATTATAAATATCCTTTAGTAGTTTATATTGGTACTTATTTTCAGTTTTATCCGAATGAAATTCTTCAAACAACAATAAAGATGTTTTTGCTTCTCCTATAAAATGAGCATTTTGAATAAATTCAATACAATTGATATTGTCTATTGATTTGAAAAAATATTTGGATTTATTTTTCAATCTTCTAATCTTAAAATATAGCACTAAAGAAAATTTTATTATATCCTTATTTTTTTTTACATTTAAAAGCTTTTTGAATAACTCATTAACATTTAATGAACCTTTTTCTTTATAAATTGTAATATAGTACATAATTAATTCAGGTATTATTTGCAATATTAGATTTGGAGCAGATTTTAAAAAACATAAGGCTGACATTTGAGGGAAATAGGAAGAAATGCAATTCAAATAATAAAAAAATAGATCAAAAATCCAAGTATTGAATATAAAATTCTTCTCACTAGATTCCAAACAAGAAAAAATATCATCAAATTCTAAATTCAGGCCAGTTGGAAAATCCAAATTTAAATCTCCAACAAGAAATTGAAGAGTATCATATTCAATTGGAAAAGTGGACAACGGAATTTGAATTGACAAATCGTTGAAATATTGCTTTATTTTGTTAAATTCAAATAAAAAATATCCTAAAACCCCTTCTATAATGCTTGAAATTTTAGAAATTTTATTTTCACCGTAATAATCTAGAATTCTTTGCAAGATACTGTCCATGAATGATTTATGGGAATCAAATTTAATGCTATCGCCTTCTTCGCCATAATAATAAGGAATTTCTCCATTTTGTGTATAATAATATCCAAAGTATTTTCCAATATAGACCAAAAACTTTTTGCTGTCTTTATCAATATATTTGAAGATTTTATAGAGTCTATCAATCAAGTCTTTTTTGTATTTATGAGTTAGTCCAAGTTCTGGAAAGTTTAGTTCAAATTCAAATTCAAATAAAAGTGAGATTAACTTAACCAAATTCAAATTTTCAAAATCATCATAATTGCTTAGTAAATCCTCTATATCGAGCAAGCTAATATTCGACTTCGAGTTAGATATTACTGAAATTGAAGCTTGAAAGCATTCAAATAAAACATCTGTTTTATCAAAATCTTGCTCTAAAAAAGTTTCAATAAAGTTTTTTGTTTGAAATTCAATTTCTTCTTCCATTTTTGATTTCTTTTTTAGACTCATTAATTCAACCAATATGCACAAGAAATAATTATCCGGCTTTTCCATCGTTAAAATACCTTTATTAATATTTAAAACAACTGCCAATATGCTGTCTACTTCTTGAGCTAGTTCCTTCTCGCTTAAATAAACACTTAAATTTTCAGTAATAAGTTTCAATAAAAAAGATTCTCTAAAACCTTCTGGGTCCATCAATATTATGTATTTCAACTTTCTAATAAAAAGAATTTTTTGATGGACTTTGGTACTATCTTGTATCCATGTAATTATATTTCGACATAGAAAAAAAAATAGGGATGACTTGAATATTTTGGATGAATTAGATAGATTTAAAAGTTCTTTGATTATCCCCAAACCCTTTTCACCATTGATCTTTATAAACAACCCAGTATTAATTTTTAATGAATCTGAATTAAAAAGAGCCTTTAAATAACTACCTGCTTTTTGAAATGTTACTGAGTTGAATAATTTATTCTCATCTGATAAGTCAATAAATCTTATAATATTGAGAATAATCAATGATATTTTGGATTTTAATAAATTCGAAAACTGTTTGTCTCCAATTTTATCTGACAATATATCGTATATCTTATTTCCATGCCCACCTAAAGTAAATGCAAGAGAAATTGACAAAGGCAAACTGTCAGAAACCAATGAATTTACCTCCGATTTCAATGTGCTTGATATTTCGTCCAAAAATTTATCCTCTTCATTAGAAATCTCTTTATTATAATTTTGGCTTGAAATATTTACGGCTATAAGCTGCTTGTAGTTATGAGAACAAAATGCTTTGTTGGATTTATAGCCAAAATTCTCAAAAGGGAATTCACTTAAATTGAAGTAATTATTCCAGAACTTGAAAAGATCCAATCTATACAACAAAAACAACTCATTCAAGTTAATCTTCTGATTTTGACAAATAATTTTAAAAGAAGCTTTGATGTAAGGTGACAAAAATCCAATTTTAGAATACTCTGTAATATTATACAAACTTGATGTCAAGCAACTTTCAGATGCCAGTGAAATTCTACTAAAAAAATAACAAAAAAACGGATGATCAGAATTTGAAGTTTGGAAATTTTTAAAAATCTGATTATAAAATTTAATTTGAAAACTTGTTTTGGAAACTTGAAAAAGTGTTAAAAGAAAGTCTATGGATTTGAATTTAACAAAATTAGATGCACACTTATGAGTAGAAACAACAAGTTCTTGTAAATTCAAGTTTAAATTAGCTTCTGAATAATTATTCGAGATAATTAACAATCGAATTAACAAAACTAGATAATTCTTAATCAATTCATCCATTATAAAGACATCCTTTTTATATAAAGCAATAAAATATGTGACCATGTCTATACAGTCTTTTTTCAGAGAGTTTTCTGACCAAACTTGAGTACAGGAAACAATAAAACTTAAAAATTTTATAATAGTTCCAATAGAAAAAATCTTGCAATCTTTCAGTAATAATTTATCACCTAGTAATCTAATTAGCTGACTTAGGTTTTTTTGCGAAATTCTCTTTTTAACATGGCCAGACCTTTCTAAAAATTGTATTAAAATTGGAGAAATGGATAAAAAAATCTTTGGTTCAAGATTTTCGACATAATCAATAATATTATCCAAAACTTCGTTAATATCAGGCAATTTTAAAAGTGATTGAGTAGTTGAAAACAAAGCAGTTTTTGCTAAAAAAAATTCAAAATTCATTTGGTTGTTGTCTTCACTTTCAAATTCTTTACTTGAATTGTAAGAAAAACTTAAAGAGTTTGTCCCAGATCTTCGAATTGATCCAAATTCATCGCCCACTGTTATTGAATTTGAGTCTTTTTCATTTGAAATAAAACCATAACTACTTAACTCTTCTTGAGTTTCGTTTTTTTCAAATTTCTCAATCAAATGCTTATGAGGAAAGTACTCCAAAATAAACACAAGAATGCTTTTCTTAATTTTATCTTTAAATTTTAAATTAAGATTCAAGTTGAAAATAAATTTGAAAACTTTATATATTTCATTGAAACTATTTTCTTGAATACTAAGAAACTCATGCTCATAAAAAACTGAGATTTTGTATCTTAATGATTCACAGTAATTTTTCAACTGATTATTATTATTTAAAACATAATTTATGTTTAGTAATTGAATTGACCATTTAAATAGATTTTGAAAAAAAGGGCTATTTCCATTTTTATTGACACTTATAGAATTGGCAAAATTTATAGTAGAATCTAATATTTTAAAAAATTTAATAAAAAAATTTCCTAAAGTTTCTTTGATTTTATTGCCTGAGAATATCAAAGGTTTGACATATATTTCTTTTATAGTCTTATTAGTAGCTGAGTTTCTTAATAAAAAAAAATTTCTTAAATTTTTTGAAGAATTCCAGAGCTCTTCAATTTGATCAATATAATTTTTTTTGTATGGTTTCCAATACTGAAATATAGAGTTAAATCTTATACGATCATTACTGCAAAACCAAATGAAGAATTTGTCAAAGAAAGAAATTTCATTTATATTTGTAGATTCATTTATATCTTTCATGTAATTTTCTGTTTTAATGAGGAACCAGTCAATCATTTTTTCTGTTTTCGATAATGAGGCAAATAAATTATTTTGATTCGAAAAAAATTTCAAAGCATAAATCCAAAATATTAGCGAATGATTATTTAAGTGAGTGGGGCCATTTGTCTCTGATATATCAAAAATAGACTCCATTGCTTGATATATATATTTATCATTATATAATTTAGAAAAGTGACTAATATTGTCAGAATTTTTGCCGATTGTGTTATTTTGAAACAAGCTGTCTTGAGTTGAACTTTGGTAATCACAAATGGTAATTTCTTGAATAGAATTATTATAGAATGAATTATCATAATTTGAATTCTTGTGAAGTGAGTTTTCTTCTTCAGAAAAGGTTTGATGAAACAAGTTATCTTGTATGCTATAAAAAGAACTATTTTGAAAAGACTCATGTTTATTTTTAAAATTTGAAAATGAGCCATTTGGATTTTTAATCATAAAGGGATTGACTGCAAAATGATTAAAAATAGATATTGCTAAAGAGCAAAAAATGGACAGACTGGAATCTTTCAAACATATTTTTAATAGTTGAATTAGTGTTTCATGTAGAATCTTATTTTGGTCAATAACCAATTTTGCTAATAAAAATAGCCAATTGATTAAAAATTCATTGTTGACATTTTTAAAAACCAAATTAATTAAATTTGGATCTTTTTTGTCAGAAAATATAAATAGTTGTAAAACAATAACTTGAAAATCAGAGGAGGAATTAAATAGATCGATTAGAAAATCCAGCCAGTTATCGTTATAATCTAAGCATGATTTGAGAACTTCACTATAATCAAAATCATTGATTTTTTGTCTCTTTGTGTTATGGCTACTATTTGAGGAATTATGCAACAGAAGTATAGTACTATTGGACAATTTTAAAAAGTTGTTATTATCTGAGTTATTTAATACATCGATTGAGATGGTGCTCAATTTGGAAAGAGTTAGCTGTATATAATCTTTTATTGAAAAATAAGATGTGGTCACATTCAAAAATATGGATCTAAGCAACCAAGCTCTTTGCAAATTTAAGGAATTATTAGAGAGATATATGAAATCAGATGCAAACCAACATTCATTGTTAATTTCATCATTGTCCTTATAAAAATATAAATCGTGATATTGGATTGAATTGAAGTCTAACGATAAAACGTCAAGCTTATTATTTTTGATTGAAGAAAAAAAGTTTATTAGTATAGTTTTTAAAGAGGATAATAAATCTTTCAAATAGTCTAAATATTGAATGTTTTTTTTAATTTTTGTATTATTATTATTATTTTTATTATTATTATTATTATTATTATTATTATTATTATTATTATTATTATTAT
>JAKTTS010000323.1:0-17987 GCA_030560485.1 Ascoidea tarda (nom. inval.) | reverse complement strand
AAAATATCTTAATTGTCGGAGGTGAGTTTGATAAAGCATCTTCTTTAGATTGCCCAAACTTATGCTTCTATGACTTGGATTCTAACAGATGGAATGATTTATCAACAACAACTATAACAGATGGTATTGTTTATTCTATGAATATGACTAGTAACACCAAATTATTTATAACAGGAGATCTTACTGTTGACAATGTTCAGGGATATTTAGCTTCATTTGATTTTTCAACTTCACTAATACAAGTCAATCATGACTTAAATGAACCCGCCACTACCTCTTCATCCATAACCAAAAAAAGAAGCGATATTCTTGAACAAACTTCTGACGAATCAGACTCTTCTGATCTTCCAATTCCTACCAGCGTCAAACAATTCATTTTAGTTGATGGAGGTGATAGTACGAATGACAGAGTTTTAGTTCTTGGTGACCACTACGTCTCCGCCTATAATAAATCGGAATGGACCAGATTAGACCTATTAACGGATGAATTAGAACATCATGAGTCAAATTTCACAAAATTCAGATTGGTAAATGTTGAATCAGAAGAAAGCAATTACTATTTTGAAGATAATAAAGTCTTGGTTGTTACAGGTAGCATCGAGTTTACTGAATATGGTACATTTTCAGTTGCATTTTTCAATGGTACAAATTGGTTCCCATATTTGCGTACCTTTTCAGCAGATGATACTGATCCTATTGTCTACAGTATTTTATTGAATAAAGCAATTTCCTCGGATAACAAAGATACCTCTGCTATAAGTCATGAAAATTTAGCAAAAGGTTGGATTGTATTTATCTCTTTGGCGTTGGCTATTGGAACTATAATGTTGCTATCACTACTCGCTGTTTTAATTGCAATGTTCAAAAGAAGAAAAAATGATTATGACCCAAATCTGCAAACCAGAATTGAAGAACAAGAAATGGTACAAACAGTGCCCCCTGCTGAGTTGTTTGATCATATGAATGAATTTAAGCAACATCGTCAATAGTCTATTACTTTATCCGTCCTTTCTTTTCTTCTTTTAATTGATTCAAACTTCCGTTTAGAATAATTTGTTTAATTTTTCTTTTGTTATTTTTGCTTCTTTATTTCTATAAGAATAATTCATTGTGTTTTGTTGCATTATATTGATTTGTGTATTATGCTTTTTTTGGTTTTATACCTAAACCTTAACAAGATTAACCAATCCTAATCAAATTATTACAAAAATATTTTTGATTATTTTTTTTCCTGTTAGTTTTTATTATTACCTGTTTTAATTTTTCTTTTAATATTTTTAAATTTTAGTTTTTTTTTTTTTTTTTTTTTTTTAAATTTTTTTTTTTTTTTTTAAAGCTTTTTTTTTTAAGTTTTTTTTTTGACTTTTTTTAATTTTTTTTTTTTTTTTTTTTTTTTTTTTTTTTTTTTTTTTTTTTTTTTTTTTTTTTTTTATTTTTTTTTTTTTTTTTTTTTGTATGTTTGTTATAATCTATAATGAAATTTTAGCTACAATTGAACTATGAATAAGTTATAACAAAGATTCTTTTTATATTCTATTTTAGTTTTTATTTTTATAATTAACAATAAATGTAAATTTTTATTTACCCTTCATCAAATTAGTTTATTCAATTTGTATAGGTAGCATTCATCATCCCAGAAAAACCCAAGTTCAGTATCATTATTTAAAAATTTTACATCGTACAACTTGGCATCCGATGGTAATTGGATTTCAAAATATTTGAAGTTTGATAAATCTTTAATTTTAAGTGAATAGTCTTTTATGTTTGCTAATCTTTTTAATTTATTTGCATAAATTTTACTGTAATCGCTAGAATTTCTAATTTTAACGATATCATAATGATTGATATTGCAAATATTGGGCTGTGTAGTTTCAAGCACTTGAAGTGTCATCAAAGCTGAAAGAGCGGTTGGAAGTAAAAAAACATGATAAGTTGACAAGGGATAACCTGACTGGTTTTGTCTGTTTATATTATTACTGCTTCGATTGATAGATTCATTATTAATAGTAATTAGTCTTGCTTCTAGTCTTTCATTTGAATTACTAACATCAAGTGGAGCTAAAGGCCTATAACTGATTAGATGTTTAAAAACAATAACCAATTTTGTTCCAGAATTATTTGTGTTAAAAGTTGAAAAATCTCTTTGCAAAATTGAATTGATAATTGGAATAATAAAAAACTTTGATTGGTTATTATCATTTTCGTCTTCATCTTCGTCACTAGAACCCCATGGATTATTTATATGATTATTTGCAGGATAACTTGAAGGATTATTTAAAGAATTATTGATAGAATTATTGATAGAATTATTAAACGCAAAGCTAGTAGAACCAGAAATGGGAATTGGTAAAGTTTGTTTGAAAACAAAATCATTTTCAGTATTTTTCATTAAAATTTTTTTGTCAATAAAAATAGAATAACAAGAAATACCCACCTGATTTGGAACATTATAAGAACAAAAAAAAGTGCCAGGAGCTTGTAAGGGAATTATGTTGTCAACATCAGTTGATTTTGACAAGTCGTTAGAGATTAAATAGCTGAATTTTAACCATAGGAGATCTGATCTAGATGAATTTATATCACCAAATTCATCTTGTAGCATTTCCAAAGTGACAGATCTTGTATCATATATTAAGCATTCATTAAAACCCGATAGGATTAGTACTTGGTCATCGAAATAAGTCTTCATTCTGAAGTCTAATCTATAGTGAGGAATTTCAATTTGACTATTTTCAAATAATCTTTCATCTTTTTTATTTTGGCTTGATGTTAAATTGATTAAAACTAAGCCGCCTAATCTTTTAAATCTTAAAAATAAAATTTTTGAGTCCTTTGACAATTTTAGGAATTCAATTTTTGATGGAAACTGTTGATTATAAATTAAATTTGACAAGTTTAATTCAATTGGATAATTTGAGTTATTGTTTTCAGCTGAGAGCAAATTTGGTAATTTATATATTTCTATTAATCCATAATTAGCAATGACCAAATTTTGATTACAAATTGAGACTGAAGTATTTGTAATTTGTTTATTTGATCTTATAAAATACTTGAATGACTTTAGAATTGATTTTAGTGAAAATTGGTCGTTACTATTGATATTATCTTTTGTAAGATCTGATAAATCATATAAACAAGAGACGTAATTATCGGTATTTTTAATATTAAGAGTGTCACTATTAGTATTATCATTAACATTACTAGAAGATAAAAATTTTGATTTTAGAAAATCTAGTGAAAGAGGTAAAAATAAATTCAAGTCAGTAAAATTATTGTAAGGACGATTAATATTATTAACAGGCCAGCAAGTTGAAATACTATTATTATTTAATTTCAAAACATAAATATTTGAAGAGTTTATGTTAAAGGAGATTAAAAGAAAATTTGAGTTACCATTGTCTAAAATATTTTTGTAAGATAAAAAGGCGTTGTCATTTTTAGCATGATAAGAAAAAGTTACAGGATCTATTATATTGTTATTATTATTACCATTGTTGTTATTACCATTGTTGTTGTTATTATTGATGGCAGTATTTGAATTATTAAAATGGTTGACATTGAAAGCTGGGTTTTGAATATTAGTGTTTGTAGAGTTTGAACTATTTGGAGATGAAAAAGTTCGACTTTGATTTTGAATTGGAGAATAATCGATTGAATGATTTGATAATAGTTTATTATTTATTGGCCAAAACAAGTAGTCTTTATTGTAAAGTTCTTGTTTAAAGAAACAGCTGAATTTGAAAAAAATCTTGATGGGATCATCGTCGATTTGGTAATTTAAAAAGTTTAGTTTTATTCTAAGTAATAAAAAATTGAAAATATTAGCATTAAATTTCGGGTTTATTAATTTCTCAAAAAATTCGTAGTTTTTGGTAAAGCAATCGTATGAATCTGGACGAAGATATATACCATTTCGATTGAACATAAACTCATGAGCAAGATAAGTGGAATTGATATAATATCGCCAGTTTTTGCAAATCGTAGAGAATTTGTACAAGCTAACAATATCTAACCTGCGCAAGATGGTATTCAATAGCTCGTTGGGCAAGCCCAACCATTTGGAATTGGTGTGGTTAACAAAATTGGAATTTGCATGTTTGAGTAATTTGGTTGCATTCTCGTTATCGTTGGTACTGGCGCTATCAGCAGTAGATGTGGGATACTTTCTTTTGCCTCTCTCGATCGAAGCCATTAGTCAACTAGCTGGCAGAGTTAATAGCAAAGCTCAGAGGTTCCATACAAACTGGATCCCAGGTTGGACACTGACCAAAAGAGCTGGCGCAAAACAAAACTAATTATATCAATGAAAGGATCACAAAGTGTTAAAGTGTTAAAGTGTTAAAGTGTTAAAGTGTTGAAGAGGTGGTAGAAAAATTGTAAAAGGCATCAAAAAATAAGCGCCGAAAGAGCAAAAAAGATTTGGATAAGGGGAGCTGTCCCGACTTCCGCAAGAAGCAATTACAGGGCCGACTAGGGCCGACTGGGACGTGGTATAATATACTGGATATATAAGCTGTGGAAAGAAAAGAATAAATATAAAAAAACAGAGCAGTGAGATGGGAATTTGCAGTTGGAAGCTCGGAAGTGATTACAGCAAACAGCGGTTGAAGAAGCAAAGACATCATAGTCTGTTTTGGCTCTCGACCTCGTCGACCATTCTTCTGTACTCTCTTTGCTTGTTGGCCAAATCCAAAAAGACCTTGTATTTGACATTTAACAACTTTCTGTCTGGATCATCGACTGAGCCCGGCAAGACAACTCTACCCACTCCTGATAACCTTTCCATTACAGTCCACAATTTATCGGCAGAGTTCAATGGGACAGAGCTTAGATTCAATTTGGATGGTCTGTTGAATTTTAATGAGGTTTGTCTTGAAATGTTGCTCACCGTAGTCTTGTTATCGCTTTGATTTAATGCCAACTTGGAAATCTTTTCGTGAATTGATTTCGATCTTGGTCCAAAAGACAAATGGCTATTTTTGCCATCGTCATCGTCATCGTCATCATCTTCAGATTGAATGCTAGCATCATCATCGTCATCATCATCGTCAACACAGGCATTTTCATTGTTATAAGTATTAGTATTGGTATTGTTATCTGTGGAAGAATTGCCCTCAGTGGAAAAGTCAAATTCATTTTTTTCTGCCATGGGAGTCATAACTGGAAATGGGAAACCACCTTCTTGTCCAATAAATGTTAATGGAGCCATTGCAGAGATATTAGTGACGCTTGCAGTAGCAGAGGGGGCAGTATATGGAGACACAGCTCCAGGTCTATCGGACAGAGTAGAAACCCTTGGTTTTCTTGATGGCACTTTTTTCAAACTAGTATGATCTTCAGCTGCAACAGCTCCAAGGATAGCTGAACCGAAAACAACTGCTGCATCGATATATCTTGGGATAACAATTGGCAATCCAACACAGTCAGCTAATAGTCTCATTAATAGACCATTACGACATTGACCACCAGACATGAAAATCGATGAAATTTGGTGACCAGCTTCAGTCATGGCTTCAACAATCTGTCTTGTTTGTTGAGCGATGAATTCACAAGCAGCAAAGTAGGTGATGGACAAATCATCAATACTCGAGTCCATTGATTGACCAATAATGGCAGCTCTCATGTTTGGATCAGCAATTGGAGATCTATTGCCATGATAATCACCGTACAAAAATAAATGTTTTGCTAGTGAGACCACCGATCTTTCGTTTCTTTCCAATTTTAGTCTTTCTAGAACCGAATTCAAATAGTCGAATTTCGAGATACCTGAAGCGTCAGCTAATTTTGATAGTTCTCCATAAGCAGGATGGGTGTTTAAAATATGGGCCAATAGAGCACCAGTGCAAGACTGACCACCTTCAGCTAGCCAGTAATTGGGAGCCATAATGTCTCTATAAGGACCCCAAACGCCAGGAACGAAAATTGAGTCCTTTGACATAACAACATGGCAAGTACTTGTACCAGCAACAGCAGCCAATCTGCCAATGGCTTTATCCATTGAATTATTCAAGCTTGGGTCGTGGTTTTGTTTCTCTAAAGTTGGAATAACCAAGTCAGTCTTTGCAGCAATTGTACCAATCCAACCACTGTAACAATCGATAACACCAGAGGCTACTAAACAATTTGTAGTTAGCCCCAATTCTTCAGCAGCCTTTTCAGATAATGGGCCAACAGTTTCGCCAGCGCTATAGAAAATACCAGTTTTATTGGTTGAGCCACCAAGACATTTGAAATCGTTTTCAACTAATTCAGGTAAATTGATTTTTAACAAGAACTCTTTATTCCAACCATCAACAGAGTTATCAACGCCCTTTGGTAATAGGCCCTGTTTACAGACAGTTGAGCAGTAAGATCTTGAATTAATCCCAGTTGCTTTATAGACGAGAAAATCAGGTAAATCCATAAAATTGCAGTTTTTGAAGGTTGAATTATTGGAGAAATTGTTTTTTAACCATTTGATCTTTGGGATTTCCATTTCAATTGACATTTTACCACCAACATATTTCAAACCTGTAAAGTCAGTCGAGTTGATTTCATTTGTCTCCAATTCAGCTCTGTGATCCATCCAAAGGATGATATTTTGGTTATTATTGTTGAAATTAGGACCAACAGCCACTGGAGAGTCATTTTCCAAGTTTAAAACAGTTAATGAGCAAGTAGCGTCGAAACCAATACCTAAGATTAAATTTGGATCAATTTGAGAGTCTCTTGTAATTGAATTAACACAATAGCAAACAGCAGACCAGATTTCGCTGGAAGATTGAGTTATGTAGTTTGGTTTTAATTCTTCTCTTATAATTGGTTTTTCGCAGATACTTAGGATTGCACCAGTTGAATCGATAATACAAGCTCTTGCACTACCAGTTCCAACATCGACACCAACGTAGAATTTGTTTTGTTGGTTAAAGTTGAGAGAGTTTAGTCTTTGAAGACTGTTGTAGGAGTTAAAACGACTCATAGAAAGCGTGAAAAAATAAGAGGAAGAATATGAGGAAGAATCTAATAAAGAATATAATGAAGGATAAAATAATTATGAAAAGATTATATTTTTAAACAGATGAAAAGATTGAAATTAAAAAAAAGATAAAAAGAAAAAGAAAAAGATTCTTCTTGAAAGAAAAACTAGAGTATTTAAATAGTAAAAAAAAAGTAAAGAAAATTCAAGAAAAATTTCTAAATGTTGGTGAGTTAATAACAGGTTTCAATAATATTGAAGCAGTGAAAAAGTTAAACATTTGAGAAAAGAACAGAACTACTGAAGATAAAAAGCAATTTAAACTTGGACTGAATGTAAAAGGAGAGATAAGATGGTGGAAAGTGACAAAAAAAAAGGCAACAGAGTGAGAAATAGTGATTAAAACATGATAAAACTAATTTAGAAGTATAAAAATGTAAAAATTCAGAAAAATAATTGAAATTAGTAGAAAGTTGATGGAAAAAACAATGATTAAAATCGAAAGTTTGTGGAAAAAACGATGATTGAAATCGAAGGCTATTAAAATTAACCCTTAAGATTTAAAAAACGAAAGAATTGGAAGGAAGATTAAGAGATTAAAGGGCTAGAAAAGAGAGTCAAAAGACCATGATAACCTGCCCATGGTGGATTTGTAGAGGATAAAGATGATGGATTTATGAAGATGGTGCTGCAAAGATAGTTATGCTGACGTAGAAAGAATAGTGGTATAGTATGATATGGTGGAGTGAAGTAGTGCGATAGATGATACCCCAGATTTGAGAAAATTAAAAAATTACTGAATCTCGTTAGTGATTTCAAATGTTAAATAAAATAAATTTTAAACAATTTTAAAATAGTTTAAAATAGTTCAAAATAGTTTAAAATAATTTGAAATAATTAATTTTAATTTAAAATAGTTTAAATGTAAGAATAAAGCCTGGGCCTATTGATTTTAATGGGGAATAAAGGTTAAAACTCGGAATACAAATGATTCTTTTAACAGAATAAGTAGAGGATAGAGTTGAATATAGTTGGTGATTAAAAAATAATGGATAAATAATGGATAATCAAAGGATAAATAACAGATAATTGAAAAGGTTGTATAATTAAATATATTTAAATACCATTTAAATAGTGAAAAAACTAAATAAAAAAGAATAGCCAGTATTAACAGAAGAGAATAGAGAAGAATGAAATCAAATAAATAATTAAGTAGATAATTAAATAAATAATCAGATCAAATACTTCTAATTTGAAACAAATAAACCACCAATAGTAATATAAAATTATAATAAACTAAAACTAAAACTAAAAATAAAAATAAAAATAAAAATAAAAATAAAAATAAAAATAAAAATAAAAATAAAAAAAAATAGAAATAACAACAATAACGATAACAGTAATATAAATAAAAAAATGAAAAAAAATGAATGAAGAACACAAGAGAATGTAATAAAATATAAAAGTAGAAATTGAAGTCAAAGTGGAAATTGAAATTGAAATTGAAATTGAAATTGAAATTGAAATTGAAATTGAAATTGAAGTTAAAGACAATTAAATTTAAAATCAAATTTAAATATTATAATAAATATAAGTATAAAGAGAAACCGAAATAATACTAAAAAAATAAAAGATAGAGAAAAATAAAAAAGTTATAATAATCAATGATAAATCTAAAAACAAACATCCTAACGAAGTAAAATAAAAAAAAAATAAAATATAGATAACAAAAGAAAAAATAAATAAAATCATCAAATGAACCATCAGTAAATTAATAATGATTAATATAGACTATATTAACATAAAACATAATAAATATAGTTATGATATTGATTATGGTTAGTAACCGTGGCTATCATATTAATTAACATTTTTTTTATTGATTATAATTAGTTGAAATTGAATTTTAGAAAGTATTATTACTGTTGATAATCATAATTTCAATATGATTAGTGGTAATTATTGCTAAAACAGTTGTTGCTATTGCTTTTATTGACAGTATTAGAGTATTTGGCAGTAGTGGGGGTATTTATGGGATTAGTATTAGAATTGGAATTAGAGGTAGAGTTTGAATTGGAATGATGGGTATTGCCATACTTTGCAACTAAATCCACCAAGAAATCAAACTTTTCATTTCGATCGACAGCACTCTTGACATGCAAAGCATTTATCTTTTTAGCACCAGCCAATCTTGCTTCATCACAGGATTTTTCCACAAGTTTGCAGAGAAATATCTCCAAGGCTTTACCAACAACAACAGGAGTAGCTTGGGCAACTTTACCAATATCATCATCACTTTGCATTAGTTTTTTTATTCTAGCAGCAGGGAAATGTGTTTTTATACGCTCGTAGCTCTCCTTCTTGTAGGGCTTTCTGGCTGGAGAGGCATCTGTTGAGGAAGCAGTGGAGGCATTGAGGGTGTTTGCATGGGTAGCGTTGGTGTTGCTCGTGCTGTTGGGCCCAACAGTGGAGCTGGCGTTTGCGGGAGAGTTACGGCTAATCTTGTTGAGGGAGCTGATGCTGTTAATGTTGCTGAGAGAGCTGAGATTATTGAGGGTGCTGAGGTTGCTGAGGGAAGAGAGGCCAGCAAGCCCGAGAGAGCTGCTGTTAGTGTTACGGTCGAGGAAATCAAGATCACTGGAGGACATGGCACAAGAAGCGAGATACAGAAAATTGAGGATGACCGCTCAGATGATTCAGAAACAAGTTTTCTGCACTCAGAAAAAACATGAAAAAAACAACTCCTTATATAGCCATGGGCTTTTTTCCTTCTGTTGTTTCTCGCCCTTTCCAGCGCTCCACTAAGAGAAAAATTTTCTCAGACGCACGTGTGCTGAGTCAAACATTAGGTAATCCGCGCGTACAGTTGCATCTGCATCCGTGCTCACAAATTCCGTTCCGTATACGGTTGCGGCAGTGTATCTCCGCGCCCGCACTCCTCTCCGCGCTTATATTCAAGTGTATCCGGAGACGCTTGTAGAAAAAATTACTTTATATTATTTATCAAGTTGCAAAACAACTTATGTGTAATCAGAATATCTTCTAGCAATCACAATGGCTCGCGCGAATCGTTTTTATTGCCAAATATGTTGTCATCTTTGGGCTTTTGTGCTGCCGGAGCAGGCGCTGGTATCGATATGGGGCTCAACGAGGCAGGATTATTATTCGCTTCTTCATGATCACCATGTTCCTGTAGCTCTGTAACATGCTGTATTTCAGAGTCCTGGTCATAACCAATGCTATTCTCAAATAGACTGTCAATCTCATTGGCATCTTCATCGTTTCCCAGCCCTAGCAAGCTGTCTTCATCGCTGTCTCCCACCTCTGCATCAAAGTTCTCATTGCTTATAACGTCCTCATATGTTCCCTCGGCAAATAATCTTCTGTAGTTGCTGCGATTTCTGCCAATACCACCGCTTCTTGATCCCACTAACTTTTTGATCAAATTGTTTCGGATAAAATATTGTAGTGAAACCACTGATGTAAATATTATAAATCCAATATCCACTATTTTATTTATAACTTTATCCATCTTGGTATCATCAACTCTTTGAAATCCACCCAATCCATTTTCCTCATCATCATCCCCTAGCCTGATTTGTCCAAACATTGCAAATCCTCCGTTTCTTCGAATTCCTTTATCATAAACTATCCAAACACTCAATAAAAACATCAATAGAGGTACAATTACCACAATGAATAAATTGAGTCCGCTTAATCCACTCTTGTGTGCTTTATTAAACTCCTTTTCCTTTCCTGGACACGCAATTGCCTCGAATTTATCAAACTCTTTACCACCAACACATGTACTTAATGGTAATTTTCTATACCCTGTGGCCTTGAAATATTCAAACACATCTTCTTTATGACATACTTCCATTGGATCTTTGCCTTCTAGCCCGGGAACCAACTTACATGTCCCGTCATTACTCTTCACATAATTATAATCACACTCATAATCTAACCGGCTGCATGAACAGTTTCTTAACACTTTATACGCCTCTCTTAATGGTGCGTTTCCAATAAAACAATCAGAATGATCGCTAACTCTTCGAAGATATTGAACTTCATGTCCAAATAAACAATTATTAGCAATAAACGGATGCTTTGGTGACCAATACTCAAAATCATCTTCATCTGGATTGTCCAAATCTAACTTACATTGCCTCTCATGAACATCACTAAAATCAATTGTAAATATCTTGGAATCAATTTCAAACTCACCTTCTTTTTTTTCTATATCACAAATTAAAATAAACTTTCTAGATGTGTCAGATGGTATGGTCGCAATATCAATAATCTTAACATTCTCTTCGCTAAATTCATATTCAAACCACCGTTCTCCCTCATCTAGAGAATAAATAAATTTATTATCAACTTCATTATCTTTAACTAGTATAACTATACTTCCCTGATCTCCATATTCCCAACTATAAACTCCCTCATGGATCTCCTTCCATGTTATTCCTCCATCTCGGGTCATGAATGTAGAACACTCCTCAATTGCTTCTAATGTTTTACCAACATTTCCCACTGCTACCATCATTCCAACTGCTGACCCAGATCCATATGTATCTCGGCCATCAATTTTTTCAGTGTATCCATGCAAATTCAATGAACATTCATGTAATGATTTTTTTTCATTAATACATTTGTATTTCTCCCCCTTGGAATTGATTGATGGCGGTTGAATATAATTCCATTCTCCTCCATCATTATGCGTGATTTTACTCTTCAACTCTTTTTTACTATTTTTCGCCAACACTTCTTGGTAATTGGAAACAACGTTAATGATCTCAATTCCTTCAATGCCTTTAATATTCTCATAGTCAACAAATCCAATCTCATTTCTATTAACATAATTTTCACTCAATACATATGAGGTACCATTGGAATTAGATTTTAATATACTACCAAATTCTCTTCCTCTTCTCTCATTTGTAGTAACATGGATGAAAATACTTTTACTAATTGACTCCAATATTGTATACGCTTGTTGTTTATCAACGTGAAAATCATATGGGAATTCGGCTATCGCAAATATATTCCCATCAACTGTTGTATGTGCTTTTAAGGACGTATTATCATCGTCAACCGATGCAACAACAATAAATTCATCAGCTATAGCAAACCCTATAATTCTTTCAAATAAAACTTTCTTATCCTTTTTGAAATAATCTGTTGACGACATTAGCTTGTAAATTTTTAGTCCATTATTACTTTCTTCTTTATTGTATTTTTCACAATAAACTAAATCCAGATTTTTATATTGATCTTCGAGTATTGATCCACTGAAATCACAGTATTTAACATCATCTAATAGTATATCCCATTTCTTGCCCCCATTTTTGGAAATATATGCCACAGGATAACAATCACTGCCATAAAAATCATCATCGCAAGATTTATTGTCACCGGTCCAAATCAAATGGTCTGAACTCATTTTATTAAACGTTAATGATGAAATTCTAAAACTATTGGGTTTAGTTGGCACTCCAATTTTTTTGAATGATTTGCCCCTATTAGTACTCTTGTAAATTTTATCTTCATCACTAATTACTAGATAAACGTTATCTTTAGAATATGGGTCAAGAACTATGTCTTTAATTTTTTCTTTAATCTTCAATTCTTCAAAATCTAGTCCTCCATCATGAGATTTATAAACTTTTCCAGTAGTGGTCCTCACAACGATTGTTTCATCTTTCAAGTTATCAGGACTTTGGTCAAGATAGTAGTATTGAGCGACTCCTCCTGAAATTTCCTTTTCAGAGATTCTGATAAGATCATTTGAAGATTGGGAAAGAATTTTACCGCATTCAATTACATAATTATCATCTTCAGTCAATTTCAATGAGTCCTTGGCTTCTGGATCACATTGATCACCAGGTATAATTCTTTTAGTAACTGCTTTGATTTTAATATTTTGTTGATTCTCGAGATTTCTTTTAGATCTTTTGCCTAAATTTTTGTTACTTTCATTTAAACACAATTCTCTTAGTATCTTAAAATCAGGTTTACATTCTCCCTTTGAGTTTTCTTTAAATCCGTCATTACATTCGTAATCCTCTCTTTTACATTCACATCTAACATCTTCGGCTTTAACATCCTCAAACAATTTGTTGACAAAACATTTAGCATCTTGTTTTCTTCGATGAAATTTTTCTTTATGACCAAAGACACATTTTGGTTCTTCATTCTCGGAGCTTTTTCTTGCAAACCAGTCTTCATAATCATTTTCCTCACATTTTTTGGAAAATGCATCTTGGAAATCAAAAGAGTAAATGTATAATTGGGCGCCAAGGGAAGAATCATCAATTGCATTTATATCATCTATTCTGTTTGATTTATGGTTAGAAATTGCAGCATAGATGAATTTTGTTGACGTTCCGTCGATTGTTGAAGTTAAAAATAAAGGCAGGACAGATTCTTCTAATTCAAAAGTTTTCCAGGTATCTCCTTGATCCAAAGAGTAATAAAGAGTATCCTTTTTTTTCTTTGAACTTGCTATACCTTCTTTATATGGAACAGCAAGAATTACGTTGCCTTGATCACCAAATTGACAGAAGCATGGGTCATTCAAAGCTAGTTTCCAGTTCAAGCCACCATCTCTTGATATAAAAGTTTGTAAAGTAGAAATATCCGAGCTTAGTAAAGACGAAGATGATTTGGAGTAACTACCTAAACCGATAACAATACCCGGAGTTGGCCCAGATTCGTATTCTCCATTGCCATTTCTAATCATTGTTGTCAAAATATTTAAAACACAATCATCGTTATCATCGCCATTACAATCAGGATCAGGGAACTCATCAGATTCTTTTTTTGTAAAATTTAAATAATTCCATGAACGACCAGCATCATAAGACAAAACAGATCTGATTTTGGGAAAAAAGAAATTGTTATCGTCGTAGCCAACCATTAAATTACCCAACCAAATTCCATCAATTAATGAGGATTTTTCAAGTGTGAAAAAGCCAAAATAATCGCTTTCAGTTTCATTGATATAAAAATTATCCAATTTTTTAAAATTGATGCCATTTGAGTCTGATACATAAAGATCCGAGATGACGTTTTTAAAGGTAAAACCAAATGACAATCCTATATCATCATCGTCGTCGTCACTTGAATCACCTTCAATTGATGATTTATAACCCCAGACAGAAACATAAAGAGAATGCTCGTCATTGGAAGGTAAAAAAGTAAACATTTCATCCATCAAATGGCTTGGAAAGTTTGATTTCTTGAAGGTTTTACCATCTTTAGAAACAAATAAATTGACTGAAGAATTAATATTGTATTTATCAGAATAACTTTTAACAACAATAAAAGATTGGATGACTTTGATTTCAAAAATATAGGAGTTGGATAGAGATTCAGTTTCATCTGTTATAACTTGAGGATCATTTTTATCTTTAAACCAATTTTCTGAATATAGTAATCTTGAATTTTTGAAACGATTCTTAGAATCTTTGACAGATTCAAGACATAAAATTGCCTCATCAGGGCCTTCTTCAAAGGACTCAGACTCATGAGTAAAGGTGCAAAAGGAGATGTGTTCATTTGAAAATAGCAAATTTGGATCCGAGTTGAGATTGTCCTTTGTATAATAAAACTTGTGAATGCAGGTATCATAATCTCCATCATCGTCATTATCGCAATCAAAAAAATCTATAATTAAATAGTCTTTATTCTTTGAATTGAATTTGATATCAATCAACGACAATTTGGCATTCTTGGGTAGAAAAAAAGATTCCCAAGAGTCACCATTGTCTAGAGTGTAAAAATGCTTTGAAGTCCCAGTTAAGGCAAACGCTCTCTTCTTGTAAAAGGGATCTTTAATCAATTTGGTAATTTGGAAATCTGGATCATTTTTTTTTATTTTTTTGTTGTTGAAGATCTCCTCATTTAGATTATCCCAATCTTTGCCATCATTGTTGGTTTGGTATAGTGTGTTGTCGTTCAAGGTAAGTGCGACAGACGAATCATCAAAATAGAGTAGGTTCTCAGAAAGATGGTTGAACTTTTTGATGGACACCTTAGGCGTGAAACCATCAGCAAAGGCCTGAGGAGCAATTACAAGCATCAATTGCAAGATCAAGATCTTTGCTATGCTGTGATTGAAATAAACCATTGGTGGACAATACAAGCTACACAGCAACTACAGTGTTATCTACAGGTCTGCTCAGTTCTCGATGGAAGAAGTGAACTTTTGAAGAGAAAGCGACGCACCGCTCCCGCCAAATGGTCTCGAGGCACCGGCGTGACGCACGCACAATCTGCACAAAGAGATAAAGTGTGGATAGATTCTAGACAGTTATGTAGAGAGTTATGTAGAAAGCTAAAAGAATAGCAGTGGAACAAGAAAACAACACACAGTACACAGCACGATTATGGGTGCAAACGCTTGGGGTCTCTGGGAAATAACGAGGCTCTTCTGATATTTTTCAATCCAAGGAAGAACATCACAACTCTCTCCAAACCAATACCACCACCGGCATGAGGAGGACAACCGTATCTAAAACAGTTAACATAATCGTCAACACCTGGGGAGTCTGGATCAACGCCCAATTCTCTCATTCTTTTAGCTAGCAAATCTGAGTCGTGGATTCTTTGTGCACCAGACAAGATCTCTTCTCCTCTCATGAAGAAATCGTAAGAATTGGAATAGTTGCTGTCAACTGGATCAGGCATTGTATAAAATGGTCTAATGGCGCTTGGAAACTTGTCCAAAATATAGAAATCTGTGTTGTATTTATCATGGACAATCTTACCCAATAACTTTTCGTTTTCTGTAGACAAATCGTCGTAAGATCCCAATTCCGTTTTACCGCCAACATCTCTTAATAATTGGATACCTTCTTTGAATGGAATTCTAACCATTTTTTTAGGAATCTTGAATTCATCACATGGAAATTGTTTTCTGACAATCTCAATTTCCTTTTTATATGAAAGATTCAATTGGTTGAAGATATAGATGAATAAATCAGACAATAAATCAACAACTTCATCATAATGTTCTTCAAATGCCATTTCTAAATCTAAGCCCATAAATTCAGTCATATGTCTATGAGTGTTTGAATTCTCAGCTCTGAAAACTGGAGCAACTTCAAACACCTTTTCAAAATCACCTGCAATACATTGTTGTTTGTATAGTTGAGGAGATTGTGCTAAATATGCCTTTCTATTGAAATAAGTGACTTCAAACACATTGGCACCACCTTCAGATGGAGCACCTAATAACTTTGGCGAATGGATTTCAGTGAATCCATTGTCACTTAAAAATTGCCTAAATAGCGCACAAACACCATGCAGGATTCTGAATATAGCTTGGTTTGTAATTGTTCTCAAATCAATAACTCTGTAGTCTAATCTAGTATCCAAATTGACAACTGGCAACCCTGATTCCTCAGATTGTTGTTCGCTTCTTGAAGCATCCTCAATTAGCATTGGCAATTGTTCGGGAGTTTCACTGATGATAAATATTTTGTTGATTTGGATTTCAACATCTTGAATGGTACAGGATTTCACCAATTCATTGACAGTTTTAACAACACCATGAACCACAACAATTGATTCCAAGTTAATTGAAGCTCCAAATTTCACCATTTGCTTGCTAATTTGTTCATTGTTGGCTCTTAAAACGGCTTGAATGGTATCATATCTTTGACGGAATGTTAAAAATGCTAAGGAAGCAGATTGTGATCTTTTATTATGAACTCTTGCTCTAAATACAACTTCTTGGTTATTTAAAGATGAGTTCAAAGTTGCAAATTGAACTCTTTTAATACCAGTTTTGGTGGCTGATTGAATTAAAGGTAATTTGCCATAGTTTTCCTTAGCGAAATCGTTTGCTGCTGCAGAGGCCTCAGCAGCGGCTTTTTCCTTAGCCAATTGTTCGGCTCTTTGTTTCTTCTTCAATTCTTTTTCCTTTTCCTTTTGAAGTTTTTTCAATGCCTTCTTTGAAAGGGGTTTACCATCAGGCCCTAATGGAACTGAGTCTAGGGCTGGGAGTTGGTTATCCTCAATTGACAAATCGCTGATTTTGGGAGTTTCTTCGGAGGACATTGTGATGGCAGATGTGTGTATCAGTAAAAAACCTAATTAAAAAATTGAATCTGACAAGGGAGAATGAATAGAATTGAATTAAGCTGAATTGAATTGAATAAAAATAAATAAGGAGTTCAAATTTAAGAAGACAAAATCAATTTATATCCGTACTAACAGCTATATCTTTATCTATGGTGTTTGCGTTAATTGTTAGACTGGAAATGTACCAATCTATGAGTAAACCTATAACTGACTCACCAATTTGAAAAATTTTAAACTGTAGTGCAAAAAGTCACCCGGTCACCATCCCGAATAGCAAATAGTGCACGGTTCGACTCCAGAAGAAAAGCCAATTATACCATGTATTACACGTGATGCATCTTAAAGTAAAAGTGTTTTACAGCACCATCATGCATTCAGGTAATAGCCGAGAATAAATGTAACACGTGCTTCCTGACAGTTCATTAAGCTGCTATGGTTTGACATATTTAAGAGTCCAACATTGAGTAAAAAGCTGTCATTTGATGCTACATTAACTAGGAACTATATATATATTATTTGCACATCGTTCTGCAAGAATATTTGAAAGCCAAAAAACACGTGAAAACTCAATAAAAAGTGCAAAAAGAAATGGTTGCAAGGAGGTTCGAACTCCTGCCTCTTTCGAGATCCGATTACTCACTTTCTTAAGTGAAAGTTACCTAGAACTTGAGTCGGACGCCTTAGACCTCTCGGCCATACAACCTTTGCCACAAGCAAAGGTTTATAAAAATTATTTAGTAATCTTTATATATTTTGCACTGTAATTTAGCAGCGTTTTTTTATCTTAACATTTTAAAAAATTCCAGTGGAAGGCTGGATATATGAGTATTAATCAATGCCCTTGTTTCTTCGATAATGCTACGATCGGTCATTACATATTTCAATGCCCACTTAACATTGAAGCGAGAATCAAAGCACAAATTCCCACAGTGTTAACTGTTCC
>JAKTTS010000322.1:0-17968 GCA_030560485.1 Ascoidea tarda (nom. inval.) | reverse complement strand
ATCATAATAATAATAATAATTATAATAATAATTATAATAATAATTATAATAGTAACAATAATGTTAAAAATGGTAAAAATATTGATAATATTAAAGATTATTATAAATTAAAATCCGAACATTTAAAATTGCAACAATTATATAATTCTACGGTGGAAGAAGTGAATGCAATTGTTGAAACATGTAAAAGTCGAGTAAAAAGACTAGAATTAAAACATGAAATGGAGATGAATGAACTCAAGTCGGCAATGAGACGCAAATTTACGAAATATAAAAATGAGAATTTGAATTTAAAGAAACAAATTAAATCAATTAAAAGTTTATATAGGTGATAGGTAAATTTATTGAGAGATGAAAAATTTGTGACAGATAGTGTATAGTATTGAAACATAAATTTATA
Source organism: Ascoidea tarda (nom. inval.) (assembly GCA_030560485.1). Classification (NCBI taxonomy): domain Eukaryota; kingdom Fungi; phylum Ascomycota; class Saccharomycetes; order Ascoideales; family Ascoideaceae; genus Ascoidea; species Ascoidea tarda (nom. inval.). The sequence goes on along the minus strand of JAKTTS010000322.1, from coordinate 17,568 downwards.
GCGTTTATTTAGATATAATTGAATAATTGAATAAAACGCAAACTGCAATAGACTGTGAAGTTGTGAAGTTGTAAAATATAAAGGATTCAAATTTTATAATTGTGTTTAATAGGAAATTTTAAAGTAACATTTTATTGAAGCCGAACTATAATGAGAAAAGAAAAAATGTAAAAAGGTTTATAATAAAGGAATGAAAAAAATAAAAACACAAGAAAATGAAGATGAAAATAGGGATGAAAATGAGAATAAGAATGAAAATTGAAAAGACACACAAAAAAAACAAAAAAAAGAATTGAATTGAAAGTTTAAATTTTTGATTTGTTTGATGGTTTTCTTTTTATTAAACGTTAATTATTGATTGAGGTTGAGATCGAGAGTTATTCCAAAGAGAATTTGATAATAGATGTTTAAGATTTTGAATGATAATTTTGATATCATTAAAGTTGAAATTTAGAAGGTAAGTGTTTGAATCGTTTGATTTTATGAGAGCATTTTTAAGATCGTTAATATTGTTGAAGTTATTTTGAATGTTTTGAAAGTTTTTGTTATTGGATAAGGGAGTTGTGTTGGTGAGGTAGTTATCGTTATAAGGAGAATCGATTAGGGTATCGGAGGAGGATATTGAGGAAGATTTATAATTTTGGATTGAAGAAGGTAGGTTTGAAGGAGAGGACAAATCCAAGTCCATGTCCATGTCGATGTTGCGGTTTATATTATTATCGATTGAGGAATAAGGGTTGTCGGTGATGGAAGAAGAGGAATTGTTTGGGATCGAGGATAAATTGTTTGCTAGGTCGTTGTATTTGTAGTTTAGTAAGTTGAATTTGTTTTTCAAGTTTTCAATTTGGATTAGGTTTTGATTTAGGTTATATTTTAGGGAGTTGTTGTTTGATTTCAATTGACTATTTTCATCAGATAGGAGAGCGATTTTTTGGTTCAAATGAGAGATTAGTTCATCATTATTAGTTGATTGAAGGGATTCAACTGTTTTAGTTTCATTGTTATTGTTATTAATGGTATTAAGTGATTCACTAAGTGATTCATTAAGATTATTTATTGAGGCAATTATCGTATTATTTTGGACAATATTTTTTGAATTCAAGTCGTTTAATAAACCCCTTAGGTCATTTAAACTAGCAGATAGTGTTGAATTGAATTGGTTGATATCGGTAGTGAGTTCATTGTGAAGTTTGTTCTGAAGTTGATTGTGGGGATCATTGTGGAGATCCTTTTGGGTATTGATATAGTTGCTCAAGGCTAATTTGAACTCGTTTTGGAATAGATGCTGAAGATCAGGGTAGGAGGAAATGCTTTTGAAGAAGTTTGAGGCCAAGTTTGCGCCTTCTGTTTTAGATTCATGATTGTGATTGGTGGTTGGATTGGCATCGTTGTTGTTGTGTTGTTTGGAGGAAATGGAGGATTGTTGCAAGAGCTGTTTCTTCTGGTTTTCTAGCTTCAAGTCTGTGAGAGTGGAGTGGTACTTCTGGAGCAAGCTGACAAAAGAGATGAGCACTATTATGAGGGACAACAAGAGAGAGTCGTTCATTGTGGCAGGAGCTGTGATCAAGAGCTGGACATGCAGTGGTTGGAGTGAGGTGAATGAAAACTCACCTCACTGATCTAAATATAATCAGTAACACCCAAAGCGGAAATAAACAGAAGGATATAATTCCCCACGCACCAGTGGCAGCAGGGCCATTGCGTAAGCGCTGATCAAGATTGCTTACCTAACAGCTGACTCAGAAAGCGCACTGACGCACACAGCTGCAGCCACACAATCACGCGTGCTTACCTCAGCAAAGAAAGTCTTTACCTGCAGTGAGGCACAGCAGCTGTGCGAGGCCGAGCTGAAATCTGTTTGCGACGTGAGGTGTGTTTGTAGCAGAATGAAACAGCAGCAGCAGCAGCAGCAGCAGCAGAACAAGAAGAACGAGAGGCAGAACAGCTTTGAGTGCTGTGCCAAAGAGATGTGCTCGTGCTTCTCTTCCTGTAGTCCCTTCGAGCCTGCCAGTTTCACCCACACCATTTTTGTCTTCAACCACAGAACACTCGCAATCTCTGACACTGTATTGACGTCTGGAGTTGTGATGCAGTAGCTGGAGCTGATGCTGGCGATGCTGGCGATGCTGGTGAAGTGAAGAAGCAAGAAAGTGAAGAATGAAGAGTGAATGGACAACTGAGGAACTGGAAGACGACTCCAAGCTCCAAGATCTTACTCCACTCGTTTCCTCTTTTACTCATCTTCTCTGCCTGTTTTTGACTCTCAATTATATTTCCTTTTATATTTAAACTCTGTAATTTCATTGATACTTTTTTCCAATCTTTTGCTTTCCCATTTTCTATCTATCACTTTTTATCCTTTTTCTATCTCTTTAATCTGCTGTTCTTGTTCTTTTTTTTTGTTTTGTTAATTCGTTGCTATTTGTCTCATTCTTTCTTTTCCATTCTCACGTCTAACTGATATCTATATCCAACTACATCTCTCCAGCCAACAACCTTCACTCTTTTCCCTCTTTTCCCACTGTTTTTGAAAGCTTCTTTTTCTTTTTTTTTCTTTTTTCTTTTTATTTTTTAATTCCACTTTAATAGTTCGCCTGTTTCTCTCACAAATGGGTTCAATTAAAAAATACACTTGTATTAACTATATTTCAAGTTCCAAGGCTTCCTCCACCACCCCTTCTTCCTCTTCTTCCTCTTCTTCTCAAAATTCAAATACCCATAGCCAAAGTAGTCCCCAAAACAATCTGCCCAATCCTATTAACAACTCCACCAACTTTCCTCCTAATACCTCCCACAGCAACTCCCTCGATATCCCTTCCTCCAATTTATTCTCCTCCCTAACAAACTCCTCTACAATTATGTCAAACAAAAAATTGTCAAAATTCAAACTAGACAAATTCAAACTCGACAAACTAGATAACATAATTAATACAAATGCAAATACAAACACAAACACCATAGATAACAATACCCTCTTCAATGATAATTCCACTGATAACGATCAATTTATTCTAGATGACTCCTCAAAATTCATCAAAAAAAACGATTCCTCCTCTCTAAAAAAAGAAATAAAATCTCTTAAAAAGACTAACCACTTCAAAGACAATCTCCTAAAAAAACAAGAAAAAGAAATCAAAAACCTATTGAAAAAATTTAACCTGTTTCAATCTTACCAAAATACCATTGACAACTTGAACGATCAATTGAATTTCGAAAAAAAACTAAACAAAGAACTACTACTCTCAAATAACTTTGACTCCAGTTCATCTTCTTCCCCAATTAACAACAACAATAACTCTCCCAACACAATTCCCATCTTCAGCAACCCGATATTAATTAACGACCTGGCTCTTTTAGACTCAAACCTCCAAAACATATACACAAAATTCACCTCTTCATCCAACAACAACGATGACGACGTCTTAAATCCAGACTTTGACAAATTTCAACTACTATCCCTCTACGAACAAACTAACATCCTCCTACTAACAAAACTAAACGAAAGAGATAAAGAAATATTCAAGCTATCCCAAATCATACAATCCTTATCTTCCCAAATTATCGACTTGAAGGACAATTACCTCTTCAACCTTAAAAACACTATTCATAACCTACCAAATCACTTATCAAACCAAAGCTCCTACTCAAACATAAACATAAACTTCAATGAAAAGTTATCTCTAACCAACAACAACAACAACAACAACAACAACAACCATACCTCCTATCGTTTGCCCTCAATCCATGAATCTGCTAAACAAACACAAAGAAGCTCAAACCCGGACTCAATATTCTCCTTCATAAACTTTGATCTGAACGATTTAAATGATCCCCATAACGATAAATTCAATCTACTAAATTTCTCTGATGAAAATGATACATTCAATGACCAATTTCTTAGTAAAGACATCAAAGATATCCATAAAGAAAAAAATATAAATATATCAAAAATCAAAAATAAAATCAAAAACAAAAACAAAAACATCACCAACAAAAAATCAAAAATTACTGATCCTAATAACAACATTCATAACAATATTGATAACAGTGATAATCATGAAAACCACAGCAATCATAACAATCATGACGATAATGATGCCCAACTTGAAACAGATTACCTAAGCTTCATTAAATACAACGATGATCATTTAAATGACAACGATAACCACTCCTTACTCTCCTTAAACAAAAACCCAATCTTATCAACTCCACAGTCTCTACCTCCTCCTCCTATTATGAACCTAAGCTCCCTACGTCCTCCAAGATTAGAACACGCAAATTCAATCTCAAACTTCCACAACTACTCCCAACAATCTGATTTAACCCCAACCTCTTCAAACTTCTCTTCAAATCTATCTCACACAAATTCACTATCAAGACCTCATTTCCAAAGACTGGTAAGTTTGGCTAATACCAGAAAAAGTATCTTGGGAAAAAAGTTGGTCTTTGATAACAACAAGCCCTTGCCTATCACCCCAACTCCCGTTTCAGATTTAAACATTGACTTAAATCTTAAAAACATTGATTCTAATATTCCTACTCCTGAACAAATTAATAATCACAACTCCTCTCCAAATAAAATAACCAAAAAAGTTACCGAGATGGAAACAGAAATTATTCAAAATGAAACTGCTCTTGACATGAATATCGATACTCAAAATATCAATCAAAATAATCTCAAAGAGGTAACCAGCAATGAATTTTATTTTGATTCCAATTCCAATTCCGATTCCAATTCCAATTCCGATTCCAACTCCAATTCCAACTCCAATTCCAACTCCAATTCCAACTCTAATTCCAACACTAATTACAACTACAACTCTAATCCCATTTCTAATTCCGATTTCGTTTCCAATCTCGTTTCTGAACCTAATTCCCATATTGATTCCGAGCTGGATAAAATTGAAAATATTCAATCCAATAATCAAAAACCAAGACCCCAATCTAAATATCATAGCATCTCCCTGTTTGCCGAATCCACTGGATCGCTGGATTCATACGTTTCAACAAGGAGACCTTCAGATTCATCTCAACTTACCACGCCACCATCAAGTGGAAATAGCACACTGATATCAATTGATATGCCGGGAATTCCAGTGATGTCTGTTTCAGTTGAGAAAAAATTCAAAATTGCTTCCAGTTTTGCCGAAAATTTGAAAAAATTCGAACAAATGTCAAAATTAATGGAGGCACCTGTCATAAATAAACAAAACAAAACATTCAACTAAATTGGTGATTCATAAACAATTTAGTTACCAATTATTGTTCAACTCCAAATAAATTTTTTTTTATAGCATGCTTTTCCGTTGTTTTTTTAAAAAAGAATGCTCAATTACGTTCAACTACATTTATTTCTTTATCCTTTTTTGCTTTGTTTCTCTTATAGTTTAGTTTATTCTATGTTGTACTTTTTTCTTATTATTTTGTTTTTGTTTTCTTTTGTTTTTCCTGATTTTGTCATCTTTATCCCTTTGTCTGCTTTATTTTTATTATTTCTGTTTTGACTTATTTACTATAAAATTACTAGCTGAAGAATCAAAAAGTGAGTTTTTGGAAATATTTGTGGAGATAATAATTTATTTCAAAGGATTTACAAAAATATTCATTTTTTTTTCCAGCCTCTTCATGATTTGAAATACTTGTTTGCTGTGTTTTTATCGCACAAAACTTTAGATTGAATTATATTTGCGCTTTCACAGTAATGTGTGTATTATATAAACATGATATTGTTTTTTTGTCAGAACGATGGAGCTAATGCAGTCTCTGCAGATGCATTCAAGGTTTACGCCACGTCTGCAGCGTGCATGCTGTACACAAAGACACTTTCTGCATGTCTGCATGAGCTCGTGAATCCGGCAACAAAACGTGGCTGCGCAAATTATCCGGAAGAGAAGCAGAAGATTTCCCAATTCGGCAATACGCTCGACTTCTTTTGCAGTTCGCGCACGGAACAAAATCCGGCCGACGGTTTCTGTTTTCATTTGACAATGTCATGTCTGATACTGCAGAGAAGAGAACGGTGCGTCTATCAGCGGAATTTTAGTCATCAATATTATTTGCAATTCATCTGGAGATAATCTGTTCCGGATGACGATAATGTCAAGATTGTTTGTATATGGGCTGCTTAGTATAAGCGCTGAAGCTCTCTCCGGGGCATTTAAAATTATCGTAGGTACCCGCGAACTCCGCGCTGCAGCGTTGCTTGTTGTGCGTCTTTTCTGGTGTATTTTAACTCGAGCGAGAATTGCAAAGTCCAACCAGAAATCTACGAAAAAGAAATTATACCGCCAAAAAATCAATAAGACTGTTTTTTTTCCTCTCTTTATATTTGTTGCTGCTTCTGTTCAAATTTTCATTCTATTCACTCGAAGACTGTCTTTTATAATCTGCTCTTTAGTAGCTAATAGCTAATAGTTGATATATCAAAAAGTTCACCAAAAAAAACAAAGTAAACTCTAGAATCCTCATTTTCCAGTCGTTTAAACGAGAAGAATATATCCACATTCAAAACCCCCATCAATAATATTCCATTGCCTTTAACTGAAAAAAAAATATTTCATTCTCTTTATTAAAGAACACAAATATTAATCGTTGAAAATGAAAATTTCTTTTCTCTCATTACTTTGTTTAATCCCATTAGCTCTAGCTGCTCCAGTTCCAGCAGATGATGATGTCGAAATTGTCACCTTTATTCAAACTGTTTTAACTTCAAATTCCAACTCAAGGACAACTGTTGAGGTCACTTCTACCGAGACTTTAAATTCTTCCATTTCTTCAACCGCTGGTTATGACGCTAATAGATACACTGTTTTAACCACATTAAACAATGATGGTGCCACCTCAACTACCACTATTACTACTGATACTTACAGATATGGTAGATTTGATAATACTAAAGATGCTTCTCAATCTGAAGAAACTGGAACTCATAGATATGGAAGATTCGATAAAACTAAAGATGCTTCTCAATCCGAAGAGACTGGAACTCATAGATATGGTAGATTCGATAAAACTAAAGATGCTTCTCAATCTGAAGAAACTGGTACTCATAGATATGGTAGATTCGATAAAACTGCTGATCCCTCTACATCTGAAGAAACTGGTACTCATAGATATGGTAGATTTGACAAAACTAAAAACAACGTAGCCACTGTCGTTCTTACTCAAATTAGTGAAAATGCTGGATTGAAAGTATTTACTCCTTCATCTTATTTTGTCACCATTTTTTTGACTGCTTTCTTGATCACTTTCTCCATAATGTTTCTTTAATTCTTTTAATTTTAACTCAAAGAAGTTTTTCATTTGAATTGAATATCAAACTATAGATTTACAAATTACAAATTACAAATTACAACTTCACTTTTTTTTATTAATCTAATAATAGCACTTCTTTTGGTCAAAATTTTCAAATTGTTTTTTTATTATTGTTGTGTTTTCTATTCGTTCTATGCTTTTCACATTAATTTCACATAACTTTGTAATTCCTTTTTTTTTTTTTTTGGTTTTATCATACACATTTTGTTAACCAAAGGGTATCTTTTTTTATGCTTTTTTTTTTCTTTTTTTTTTGTTTAAGTCTTTCTAGATTACTAATAACCATTAATTGATTCATTTCACCTAAATATGAGAAAAAAAACAAAAAGAAAAATTCTATATTCCACTAATCAGATTTTTTAATAAATACTATTTCTTTATCTTCTTTCAGTTTTTCCTTGATTAAAATGGCTTATATCCTTTGCTTAAGCAAAAGTTTAGAACGCAAAAATTTGAAAAGTGCTGCAACTAAATGCCAATCCCTTTTTTTCTTGATCGAAAAAAAAAGATTTTTAGTTGAACTAATAATCATTGACCAATGGCAACGAAAGAAAAACTTATTGAAAATTTTACATTCCATCTTACAGTTCTCATAAAGTAAAATATTGCAATGCTTGGTAGCACTAAAAATTGAAAATGAATGAATTTAAGACAATTAGACTCATCAAGTGAAGTGGTGAATAAATTTGAAAACAAAAATATTAAAAACCTCAGATCAAAAAAGACTACAAAAGATAGAGGCAGATTTTAATTTTACTCTTTTGACCCTATGGATTTAAAAAGTTATTCTTTTTCTGGAATTACAGCAAAACCAACACGTTGAAGTTATTCAATACACCTGCTTTTCCGATAAAACAATTGTAATACATTCCAACATACTAGTTCTATTCTTAATATCTGTTGGACAATACTGGAAGATATATCTCTTATCTCATTTGCTTCCTCAACCTCTTTCTATCGATTGGGACGTGATCAAATGGCGGTAGATAAACTTTGCAGAACAGGCGTTTATACGAATATAAACGCATATACAAAAACCACACCGACGGATTGCTTATTTATAAATGAACCGGACGAGGTTCGAACAACAGACCTACTTTTTTGTGGTTCTCCAAGCCCAAAACAGCCGTGTTGATCTGTTCATCAGATCAAAGATTGTTGGTATTTGCAGCAGTGTTTAACAGGTTGGAGTAATCATTTGTTGAGAAGATGTTGTGGTTGACTGAGACTCAGAGTATGTGTTTATCAACGCTTTCTAGTTATTACATCTTTATGGACAGATACTAACATTCGTTGTGCCTTTTTGTTTTATTTTATTTTTTTGGTTTGGTTTTAACGTATTATTCCTGAAGAGTTTGGAGTTGGATTTACAGCTTTGGGTGTTGTGGTATTTTTTCTTGGAGTTATATCATTTTTTGATTCAGCATTACTATCGTTTGGAAATATACTATTTATAATCGGATTGCCATTAATCATTGGGCCATTAAAAACTGTTAACTTTTTTTTAAGACCAAATAAATTATATGCTACAATTTGTTTCATACTAGGAATTGGATCAATACTATTAAAACATCCATTTATTGGATTTTTAATCGAGAGTTATGGAATTTTAAAATTATTTGGAGATTTCTTTTCGGTGATTATATCGTTTTTAAGAAATTTGCCAATCATTGGAAATATTTTGTCACATCCAAAGATTGCACCATTTATAGATAGGTTAACGGGACAAACTATATTGCCTGTATGATTGAAGAGCAAAGCAAAGCAAAGTAAAGTAAATTAAGAAGCGAGAGTGAAACCAGAGGAAATATAGTAATAGTAATAAAGACTTATCAATTAATTATACAACAATAGATATAAATATATAATATTAATCCATATTTAGAAAATATTTAACTTATCTTATTTGCTTGGTTGTTTTTTTAAGATTATTTAAAATTATTTATGATTAGTTAGCCTTTTTAGCAGCATCAGTTGGTTTAATACGATTATCTTTATTGAATCTTGGTCTTTGTGGAGGAGTTCTAACTTTTCTACCTTCTCTTGATCTAACCCTAACAATCTTTGAATGAATTGCACAAGAAACACAGTAATGTAATTTGTTGTATATTTTTGGTAAAACATATTCATCGTAAACAGAGGCTTCACTTAAATCTCTGGTGGCAACACTTTCAACTATACCTCTTTGAGTAACACGTTTGATGGCTTTATCTTTTGGTACACAACGGGAACAATTTGTGCATCTAACAGGTTTAACATGGCCTCTACCTTTTTTGTTACGACCGTTGGAAGCTCTCTTTTTTGGCATTTTGAATAAATTTCTTTAAAATAATAGTTAGTTTAATGTTTTGTAATAATGATAATAGTTTGTAGCATATCTATATTCATAATCTAATAAAAAAACACATTGTAATACTAATAAAGTTTCTCGACTTTAAGCATTATTTTCGTCTAATTCTTTTTCATTTGATAATTATCTTATTAGGTGATTTATAATTGATTTTAATTTGGTTTGGTCAAAAATTATAATTTTAATAGTAATAAAATATAGATAATCATTTATATTGAATGTCAATAATAAAATCTTGTATTGAAAGTGTTTCTATGCATTGACAGTGACCAAATTTATATCATCTTTGATAAAATTTAACCATGTTTTTATTAATTTGTTTATTAACATATTTTTAATATTTCATATTGATAGATCAATTATTTCAAGATCTTAGCATTCTTTAATTAATTTGATCAAAAACAATTATATGGTACTTGGTTTTTCCTGATTCATTGTTTCTAATCGAAATAACTTTCTTACGAAATTTTATTTGCTTTGGTTGCAAAAAAAAAGATAATTGATTTAATAAAAATCGATTTTCTGACAATACAAGAATGCGATTGAATCGAAATCAAATAATTGAATTGTAAATGGTCAATTATCAAGCAATTTTTGAATTAATAACTGAGGTGTTATTGTTATGATTTTTATGATTTTTGTTGTTTTTTTATTACTTCCTGTGCAAGTAGAGACAATAGTTGATAAGACTATAGAAGACGTAATTGTAGGACAGGAACGATGGTAGATATGAAAATGGATATAAAGCCTGAAGATTCTTGTGGATCTGATGAAAGCAGAGTAACATACCTATTGGTGCAAAGATAAGAAAACTGATGGTTCACAGCTAGTGCTAACTAATAAAACTTCAGGAATCTTTTTCAACACTGAAAGATAATATAAAGAAGTGCTCCAAAGAAACAATTTCCATCCGGTTAACTCTCTGTCCGGTTACTGCGTTGAACCTACTGGCCTGGGGTTGCGAGCCAGAGTATGCAAGCCACATAAAACGCTCAAAGAAGGGCTGTGGTCAAAGCACACTAAAACCCTATGCACAAACACGTGACCAAAAATAGGGCGCTATTGAGGCTGTACCGGGTAACACATTTTGGTGTGCTGACTGAGGACGTTAAACGGGGTTTCGGTACCGCGGGGGCAATCCGTACTTTGCGTTTTCCCAGTAAAGCACACCGTGCACCAGCTCCCACTAACTTGGGTCTTCAACGTCACAAAGCAGTCAGTCTCTCGATCGGGCGCAAATTCTCCCAGTGAGCTGGGAATTCAGCAGTATGCGCATTTGCATGCAGCTCCAGGCTCGGCTCGACAATTTTCAGGATGTTTATTCTTTAACATGTTATGGTGAAGAGAAGAACAGAAGAGTCGAAGAGGAATTGGAGACAATCGATGGGAATTGCACACTGCTGGAGAGAATTGAAGGGAATTACAACGTTTTGTTGGTGCATTGCCCATCTGCTCATGATGAAAGCCTCTTCCAGCTCTTGAAACACAGTGCTAAGAGTAAAGTGTGGGTAGAAAGGAGCGAAATGAGAGAATAACTGCAAGCAAACTAGCTCTTGAAGAAGAGTTAAGTTTTTAACTTCTTTTTTGGATTATTTTATCTCCAAAACTTGTCTCAACATATCAAGAAAAATTTCCAAGCGTATTCCCAATTGTTCACTTTTCTGCTCTTTTCCCTCTTGTATATCTACCCCTTTAATACTGTTTTTCGTTTTATTTCTCTCTTACTCTCTCTACATAATGTGCTATTGGTATTAACTGGTATCTAACCCCTAATAATTAATTTCTAATAACTAATAACTAATACTCGATAGCCAATAACATCCGTCAACCATTATTCAACAACCGTCAAATTTTATCATTAAAACCAAAGATAAATAAACAATCAAGCAAATAAACAATCAAACAAACAAACAATCAATCAATCCATTAATCAATTTAATAGGTAAACAAACACTTTTGATTCACTATTTACTTTTTTATATAATTGATATTAAATCTTTATATATTCTCACATTAATTATCTTATCTTATCTCATCTCACTGTTTCATATTTTTACACACTCAACACATTACATCTTATGATTGAGTCTATAGTCTGGGGTATCTTTTTTTTGATTTGGGCTTTTGTTCATAGAGAAAATCAAGTGATTGAAACCCATGAAAATACAATTGAAAATGAAACAATCAAATTAAAGGAAAAGCAAATCATTGACAAGGATGATTCAATATTATCATTATCAAATCAAATCAAAAAATTTGAGGAAAATGAAAAAAAATTAAATGATCAAATTGCTAATCTAACCAATTTGAATAACGATTTAAATAACATTAAGCAAACTCATTTGGACGATTTAAAAGTTTTGGATTCAAACAAAATTCAAATTGAAAATTTAAATAACGAAATCTCAAATCTAAATCTAATTAAAAACGACCTAAATAACATTAATTCAAGTAATGATAATTTAATTCGAAAAATATCCTCTGAAAATGATTTGCTAAATAAAAAATTGATAGAATTACATCACGAATTAAAAGTATCTCACACAAATAATCCTGAATACCAAAGAATTTTAATTGACAATAACAAGCTTATAGATAAAAACTATAGATTAACCAAGGAATCAACTTCTCAAAGTGCTAAAATCAATATGCTCGTAAATGAAAATTCAAACTTGAGAAGTAGTTTATTAAAGTTTTCAAATGATTTCAGTGCTTTGAAATCAAATTATCTCAATGAATCAAATGAGTTCTTAACCAATTTGTCTTTATTAAAAGAAAAATTATTTAAAAGTGAAAGCGATGTCTACTTTAAAATTTTAAACACCCCCTCTCCAAACACTCAACAATTTACAGATTTTAAAAAAGAAATTGACTCAAAAGATTATGAAATTAATTATTTAAAGGATAAATTTAAATACTCCCTTACTAAAAAAAATGAAGATTTAAAAAATTTGCAAGATCAATTGGATTCTTTGAAGGATAACTTGGTAATCTCCGGTGGTAAGGCTTTAAATTCAAATTCTGAACAAAAAATTCAAGACCAACATTTCAATCAAGATCAAGATCAAGATCAAGATCACGATTACTATCATAGCCAAAATTCAGATCAAACTCAAAACCAACCACAAAATCAAAACCAATTGCAAGAATCTAAAGAAAACAATATATCCAAAATCGATTCTCCAATTAATCAAACTGATCCTGATGTATCGCTTGGTGACTCTCCAGTCAAAGCAAAGGCTGTGCCAGTTCAAATCTCTTCACCTTCCACTCCTAAAATTACTCAAGTAGACAGCTCTTTATCCACATCATCACCTTCCAATTTGACTTCTTCAACAGAAATCTCTTCAAGAGATTCGTCTTCGAAAAATTTAGGTAAAGTAGTCTCAAACCCAAACTCAAACTCAAACTCATTTCCAGTCGCAAACACCTCGAAAATTAGTGACAAAATCAGTAAATTCAATCTCTCCCACAATAACTCAAGCAGAAAAAGAATCTCAGATACAATCAACAGCTTTGAGCTAAAACGTGTTAGTCCCACAAATGGTGCAACTAAAAAGGATCCCACCAGTCCAATTGACAAAGTCAGAGCCTTCAGTCTATTTTCCAAAAAGGCTGGTAACGTTGCTAATTGATTGCGCTAATGAGCTGCTAAGTTATTAAGTTGCTAACACTAATTTCGGTTTTTTATATATTTCACATCTTTCAAATCTTTTACATCTTTTTTTCGGTTTTCATAAGAACTACTCCATATACTATTAATATGCGTTTTCTTGTTATCAGCTTCTTTTTGATTTTTTTTTCTGTTTCAGACCGCCCATCATCAAACAGTTCTTGAATTCTCCTGTCCTCTCTCTTCTGATTCCAAATCCCTCTGTTTCTAAATAAAAACCTGCAGTCCCACGTATTTATAGAAAGGACTAACATATCGTAGTAGTTAAGACGTAAAACCACTTGGCCAATCGGGTAACAGCAGCTCTAGCACCCTCCAAGTTTTGATATTAACACATATATCATCGCTACATCCTCAGCACCATCAACATCTTCTCGCTCTCTCTGTTGTGTTTCCCTTGATTGTTTGCACTCAGTGTGGTTCTCAAGGTTAGCTGTTCTTCCTGAGCTCAATGTCACCCCTCCACAATGCTCTTGCTTCAAACGAGCCAGATCTCGCCAGCTCCACCCCAACCACTGCTCCAACAACCCCCATGGAACAAAAGATGCCTATTCCAACAATAAGTGTGGTCTCTGATGCTTTCGAAAAGGATAGAAACCTAAGAACAAAACACAGTTTGCCTGATTTGCTAAATTCCTATACACATTCTTGTGCTATTGAGGAAAGTCCTGCGACTGCCAATTCCGCTGAGATTCAAAACAGTTCCAAGAGAAATTTCACCAAAAATAACAAAAGCATCTCTTCTGTCTCTAATATCAATGATGGTATAGGCTACAAATACCATTCGAGCAATAGGGCAATGAGACCTAAATCCATGTATAATATTCTCGACTTCACTTCTCTTCAAGATTCAGACCCAGCTGCTTCAATAAAAGATTCGAGCAATTTTCAATCGCTAAATACATTTTCTGGGTTGTCTCCTGCTGTTGCCTTCAATAGTAGTCCCAAGAATAGACCTTCGCTTTATCCAAAGAATTCCCTAAGCTCATTGAAATATATCCCTCCCCCTTCTTTGCCAATTAGCTCAAACTCAAAAAATAACTCTCCTGAAAATTCAAGACCAAGCTCTCCAATGAAATCTTCTACTTTCAATTCTTCTCCCAAAATAAGAAAGAAGAACTCTTTCACCAGTGTTTCCATTAATAATTCTTCTCCAATAGATTATAAACCCTTCAATTATCAATCCAAAAATGTCATGATGAATAATAGCAACTTTTTACAAAAGCCTTCTCATAGAAAGGGCCATAGATATAAACATTCTTCCGTTTCTATGAATTTCTTTCAAGAGCCTAAGTCTAGAAAACCCTTAAATATAGCGATTTCTTTACCAATACCCAATGTTAAAGAATTTATTGAATCAATGACTTTTGATCAAAAGACTCTGGTAATAATGACAATAATTCATGTAGTATTTGCCGGTATTTGTTTCTTAGTTGGTTTTAATTTTGATTTATTAGATTTATCAATATTATCCCATTTAGTTTTTTTTGATTCAATTAATAATTTTGTTGTTTGCTTAGTCAATATCTTTAAAAATTTCGAAGTTTGGAATAAAGCTTCAATAAAATTTCCCTTTGGCTTATCAAGGTTGGAATTAATTGCTGGTTTTGCTCTCAGTATCTCGTTATGTTACACGGGTTTTGATTTATTTACTCATATTTTTGAAGAATTTGTAATAAGTATTATAAGTGCTGATATGAATCATAGTCATCATTCTCATGGATTTTCAAGTTCTTCTGTCTCAAATCAAAATAATAAGGACCATGTAAATGACATCAATAATAATATCATTAATATTAACGATATTACTGATTCTGACAACTTTTTAAATTCTATCGCTAATAATAATATCGACGATAATCAAACTATTAATGATAGCGACAATAATAACGTCAATTGGGTATTATACCAATTATTGATAATAATCATAATGGCATTGACTATAATTAATTCCAAATTTTCTCAAGATAAAAATTATGAAAATTCAATAACTGACTCAAATAATTTGACTAGTTCACTTGATGAAGGAGAAATTTTCAATATTGATACTAAAATAGAGACAGGTAACCGTAAAAAATCTTTCTTTTTAGAAATTGTTAATAAATATATCATACTAAATTTTAAGAAAATAATGGATTTTTCTTCCAACTTTCATTTTATTAAAAACCCGATTAAAATATTAATCCTAATTTACTCATTTTATTTACTAATTTATTCAAGTTTAAATAATAGATTTGAAGAATTTTTTAATGCAATTTCAACATTCCAAAAAATTTTAATAACAATTTTAATTTTATATTTTTCAATAGATTTAATTAAAAAATTATCCTTGCCAATTTTATTATCATATCCAATCAATAATGACAAAATATTTAAAAAAGACATAAATGATATTCAGAACTCTATTGTTGATTTAGAAAATTTCAAGAAAAAATTCAAAGTTGAAAAAATATTAATTTCTAAAATCAACTTCACGTTATGGATAGTATTAATAAAAATAAAAATGAGAGGTGGAAGCGATGATAATGAAATAAGATTAAGATACGGAATTAATGATATTGTTAAAAGTGTTTTGAAAAAAAGAGGAAATTCAGAAAGTAATTTTGAAATTACAATCGATATCGATAGACTTTAGTTTAACAATGTAAGATGACTCGCGAATAAATAAACAGCAATATTAACAATTAAATTTGTGTTTTTGGTTTTGGTTTCATTAATTGTATTTATGTTTTTCATTGACATTTATTCATCAATTTGTTCTCTTATATTTTATATTTTATATTTTATATTTTATGTTTTTATGCTTTCTACAGTTTTATTTTCAGTGCTCTTTTTTGTTACACAAAAAATAAAGCCCTATATACTTTAGGGTTCTGACGTATACTAATGTTTAAATGCATATATATATATTATAATACTTTTATTAGTGGTGAACAGGAAAAGAGCTTGTTGCAGCTCGATTTGAGGACCAGAAAAATACCCTTCTTGCACAGGAAAAAAAGTTGTGATATCAAAGGGTAGGCAATTGATGGTTGAAGGAACTTGGTAATCTCTGGCGAGGCGGGTAACGGCTCACTATTTTCAGTCTTTTATTTACTGATGTTCTGTCTGTCGTCCCCTATGTTTTTATTTAAATATGCTATTGAGTCAATCCATAATTCCAATCAGCAAGCATTGGGTAGCACTATGAACATTGTTATTTTCTACTATCATTGATGCTCACGATCCTTGTATTATTTTTTGATGTCTACCTTCTCTGAATTTTCACTGTTTGTGTTGCCATTAAAAGTCTAAATTTACGCATAACACTTTTATTGTTTCATCAAAAGTACACCTCCATTGAGGCTGTAATAAATAAGTGTGCTTTTCATGTTTTATTTACAAGTGATCTTGTGTTGCAAATATTATAAATTATTATAAATTATTATAAATCCATAGCTGTTCAGCAAACTAATTGTAAATTCAACTGTCTATGTCCACATTTTTCAATGCTTTAAATTTATTGGTGATTCTGATATTTTCTATTTTGAGAAAATGGTTTTCTTGTAAAAACAAGTTGATTTGCTTGATGGAGGCATCGATTTGATGCCCCCAATTCCCGGTGTGAATGCTCACAATTCATTAATTTGTTTTTTAGTTGTGATTGATTCATAAACAAAGAACTTTCTAAATGTTTAAAGAGCAGCTCTTAGTTGGAAAGTTTGGTTTTAAGACTGTTTATCACTGCATCGTCCTCTGAAAATTGAACTTTTAATTTTTGAATTTCCGTTTTTCCTGTTTTATTTTGACATTTTAATTCGTAAACCTCTGCTTTTAATCTCTTGTTTTCCACCATTAAAATATTTTCTGCATCGGAATAATGTCGTTTGTTTTGGCTACATTTAGTAGTTGTTGATTTGGTGTTTGTTTGACAATTTTTTGATTTTGATTTTGATTTAAAGATGGTAAACGAGGCAATCACTGAGCCATTGCTTGAAACAGCTTTGATAACAGTTGTTAAGCCACCTTTTGATATATTATATGACTGATTTTGAAAGTTGTTAAAATGGACTGTGTATTGATTGCTGGGATCTTCTCCAAGTATAGCAGTTTCGTTCATGTTAAATAGCTGCTCAGGTGTGATATAATAATCAATAGCAACTTGCCGAAATGCTTTCAACGCATCTGAAACTGATCGTAAAGTGATGCTGAAATATACAGCTTTTTTGTTATTAGCCTTCAAATATCCATT
>JAKTTS010000321.1:0-18088 GCA_030560485.1 Ascoidea tarda (nom. inval.) | reverse complement strand
TTTCAACATGGCTTCTTCCCAATTGGGTTTTCCTATTGGGTTCTTTTACCTGTTATCAGAACAATCTTGGTAATTCCAATAACCAAGATAGCCTATCTTCATCATCGCAACCGCCTTTGGTGTCGTTGCTCGGTGGTGCCCTTATCTTCCACACTTTTCAGACTTCCGCTTGTTGTATTGCTTGATATTTCTTTTTGCTGTGCTGTTTTCCAATTTCATGACACGATACACGATCGGTTCAGCTCAAGTTTCAATTTTAATTTCAGTTCTACTTTCACTGTCACCAACTATCGGTCTTTATCAACCAAATTTGCTTAAGATATTCGTATATCTATATATATCATATTCTAAAACACTTCCATCCACTTGTGTTCCGTCGCAATCCATTTGGCGTGGATTGCAGCCCTTTCCTATCTAGCCTATTTCTTTTTGGTTGTTATATTTGTTCGCAGGGGGGATAAAAAAACTGTGAATGACTGTTAAACGCATTTCCAACATTTCCAGCATTTCGATGAGTCTAAAGTATTAATGATAAAAATTTGTACCAAAGCAAGAAAAAACGACTTATAAATATTATAAAATCTTTCTCCAGCAGCAATACACATGCTTTTCTTCACCATTTCGTCAGTTTTCTATTTAATCGCCCACTAAACACGTTTGAAAATGCTTCCAATTGGTGAGTTGATCTTTTGTGAATCCCACCACCTAACGATGATTGAAGGATTTGGTCTGATTTGATTTATTGTTTGATTTCATTATTTCATTATTTCATTACGCTACTATTCGTTATCCAAATGCATTCAACTCTTTCGCGATATTGTACTATCTCGCTTTTTGGTTCCATCATTCTCTTCATACCCAAGTCTATGCTTTTGTAATTTTCTGTTTCTATTCTCAATCCTCTGTATTTTAGTTCTCACCAATCTCTTCCTCTCGTTTCGGTTTAATCTCCCCACTATTATCCCAGTTTTTTAGTAGAATACCTTCATCGCATCTCATTTATATCATTAATACCCTTCTTTTATACTGCTTTTCACCAATCATATATACCCTCATCTCTCATTCTTTTTGCTTTTCTTTTCTTTCCTTCTCTTCTCTTCTTTTCTCTTCTCATTTTTGACCTTTTTCCTTTAAAAGAATATTATCGAATCTTAAATCCTGTATCGATCGACACTTTTTCAAAGACTATCGCCATAATTACATGTACTGGGTTTGTCTTTTAACAATAAACATTTCCAATTATTCAATCATTAATAATATTTTTTTTTTGGTTCTTTTATATTCCATCTCCTACGATTCTTTATCTAAATTCTTTCACCTATCCATTTGTTTTTAATTCAAAAAAAAAGAAAGGAAAAAAAAAAGAAAACACTTATTTAATCAACAGAAATATAGAAATAAGTATTAAATATCAAATAAAATAAACTTGACAAATATCATAAGCTTGTTATTCCAATATATACTTGTTCCTATTCTTTATCAGTTGCAAGAAACCTCCCTGATTTATATCATTTTTCAAATTCACTGAAGAAGTCAACTTTTCATCACTCAAATCCAAATCCAAATCCAAATCCAAATCCAAATCCTATCTCGATCCTAATTCTCAGGCGAGACACTCTGAATCAAATCTTTAATACCAACAACTATCTCACATCTTTGTTATATCGATAAAGAAAAATGCTAGATTACTTGAAACAAACCAATGATGGTAAGTTGAAAAAAAAGTAACTCTTCCTCCTTCTCTCTGTTACTTGGTGATAATTTTTTTTTTCATCCAAATTAAATACATTATATCATACTAACTTTATTAATTCCTATCCCCCTTTCTCTAGATATAATCACGAAATACCAAAATTTAATAAATTATGAAAATGAAAGATTAGAATTTTGCGATTTCAGCTATATTCTATCTGATAATTTCGATAAATCAAAAAACAGATATGATGTATGTGTTCAATCCATCTTTATTTCTCACTTCTCACTTCTTGCTTCTAATTGCTAACGATGTCATTATTCTTTAATCATTAATACCAGGACATAATACCCTTTGATAACAATAGAGTCAAACTAGAATCATCAACAAATAACTATATAAATGCTTCCCATATTCAATTAGGCGAGACCAATTATATCGCTACTCAAGGCCCATTAGAATCAACTGCTGCCGATTTTTGGCAAATGTGCTATCAACTAAACCAACCGATTATTGTCATAATAATGCTAACTCCATTGCAGGAAAAATCAACTGAAAGATGTTTTAAATACTGGCCCGAAGAAACAAATTTAAACAGCGAAATGTACATTTCAAAAAACAACTCATTTAAAAACGATTTAATTGTCAGGCACTTGAACACTGAAGAAAACCCTTATTTTAAGACCAATCGATTTTTGCTAAAACCATTTTTATCAAACACTGTACTCTCAAACAAATTGGGAAAATCGTTTCTTGACAGAAATACCAGCATCAGGAAAAATCTTTGCAACAGAAACAACTATACCAATGATGACAGTTCTAACAGTGGTTCAATTAACGACAGGATAAATCTTATAAGTTTTTACCATGACGAATCAGAGATCGATGAGCTCAATTGCTTGGATTACAGTAAAAACTTCAGGGAGAAATTTGTATATCAGTTGTGGTATGATAGCTGGCCAGATTTCTCAAAGCCCTCGAACATTGATTCGATATTGAAGATGTCAGAAAAGGCTAAGAACATCTTGAACTGTGATAGCAACGACCAAAACACATTGATAGTCCACTGCTCTGCTGGCGTTGGGAGAACAGGAACATTTATTGCATTGGACTATTTGATCAACCACTATAGGGATTTCGACTTGAACCCAGAATCGAGCTGCAAACCAATGACCAAGATCAACACCTTTGAGTACAAGGACTCAATGGAAAGTACTAAGGAGATCAAGATCAAGGTACCAACATTGATAGATCTGGCAAACAGCAGCAGTTTCAACAAGAGCATATTCAGCAACAACATCCACCTCACACTCCACAACATGCCCCAGACCAATAAGCAGCTGTTGTTGAAGCGATTGCAAAAGGTGCTCAACAACGCAGCAAAGAGGTCCATCTCCAACAGCAGCAGCAGCCTGGATAGCATCAGCTTGTCGATCTCCAGTGGGAAGCAGAGCAGCCATTACGATCCTATTTTTGAGATTGTCATGAAGTTGAAGGAGCAAAGGATGTCGATGGTCGAGAGCCAGTCACAGTTCGCCTTTATCTACGATGCTGCCAGAAAGATCTACCAGGAGAGGTTTGGGAGCAGAAAGGCATCAAAGTGAGCAGAGGCTGCTTTCTGGGATGGTGTATATTATATTTATCTGATTTCCAACGAAGTTATGGCACTACAATAAGTAGTTTTTTTTTAATTTTGTTTTGTTTTGTTTTGTTTTTATTTGTTTTATTCATTTCATTTCATTTGTTTTATTTATTTTATTTGTTTTATTGTTTGGTTTTCTTTTTCAGTTGGCATTCAAGAATTGTTTTGTTTTCATTTGTTTTATATGGATCAGTTTTACGTTTAATAAACTTTTATAAAGATCGTATTGAAGAAATCATGTACTTTTATTAGAGAAAACATATAAAAACAATATAAAAGTAATATAAAAATATACACATAGAATAGTAACGAATGGAATTAAAAGTGAGGGAGTAGGAAGGAAATAAAAGTGAATAAAAGTAACGATAAGTAGAATTCAAAAGAAAACAGATGGATACAAATGCAATTTATGAATTGAAGAACTGAAAATTGTTATTAAACAATTTGTGAGAGTAAAAAGCGTGAAAATAAAAAATAAAAAATAAAAAATTGGACAATAGAGGAGAAAAGTCATTAAAACTTAAATGTAATTTTAAGTGATGAAGGAATTTATAAAGACAATGATATTATTGATAAGGAAATAAAATAAAATAAAATAATATACTAATAAACGATGATATAGTATGATATTATGGTGGAAATTATTTTGAGATGAAACTTAAATCTACTTTTTCAATATTGACAATGCCTTCACCTAATTTTTTTAGATGGTTAAATAGTTGACCATTGTTGTATAAATGTAGCAAATGTCTTGTGTTGCCAATTGGTTTGCCTGCAATGACTATACCGGGCAAGATATTTTCATCTGGGTTTAGGTTGAGGTTTAGATCGTCAAAGTCGTTATCGTTTTTGTCGATAATTTTGTTATTCGAGAGTAGTTTGTTGTATAGATTGTTGATATAAGATGATAGTTCTTTGTAATGAGGATGTTTATCTAGCGATACATATGTTGGAACGGGAGTTATTTGGAAGTTTGTTTGGATTATTTTTAGTAGATCGATTGAGTTTTTGTTGTCTTGAGAGATTTTGTTGCTGGATGATAGGAGGATTGAAGCATGTGATTCTAATTTATCAGAGGTATCAGTTGAAATTGAGTTTTCGTTGGTGTTTTTAGAGTCGTTATCAAGTAAAGTTGTTTTTGAATTAGGATCATGAGTAATGTCATACACATTGTCGTAAATATTGGTGTGAATATTATTGTGAATATTGTCATGGGCAATATTTGGATCCTTTTTCAATTCATTAATGTAATCCTTAATTGAGTCTTTTATAGAGTCTTTATCAGCGATGTTTGATAGTGAAGATAAAGAAGCTGGAGAAGAAATGATTTGAGAAGAAGAGGTGTGTTGGTCTGAGATGGTTAGGGTGTTTGTGATTGGAATGTTGGGGTTATCCCAAGTGAAGATTATCATTGGAGATAAGGCAACAATTGCTTTAAATTCCTCGGCAGGATCGAAGGGTTTGCCCTTTATTGGGTAGTCGATATTATCAAAGGAGATATCAGATTTTGAGTCAGAGTTTTGAATATCAAAGGTCTGAGAGGAAGAAGTTGATTGGTAAGAATGAGGAGGGTCATTTGATAGTTTTTGATAGTTTGTGTTATCAGAGGAGATTATTATCTCGTTATTTTCGTTATTTAGGTTGTTATTGATGTTGATTTTTTTATCTAGACTGTTGTTGAATAGATTTTTATTGAATAGTTTGTTGTTTAGAGTATTGACGTTTTTACAGAGGATGAGTATTAGGTTGAAGGAGATTATGAAGAAGAAGATGAAAAAAACAGATAGGATTAGTAGTAATAGAAGATTGATTAGCTGGTTTTTATTTGGATCAATGAAATTGTAGAATTTTCTTTTTAGGGTTATTAGGGTGAGATTTGAGTAGGATTTTAGGTGTTTTGATTTTTTGATTTTAAGGTCATTATTTAGATTTGAATTTGGATTGAGTCGCTGGTTGTTTGAATTGTTTAGCATTCCAGATTCAATATCGATTTGAAAGGAGGATAAATTGAGTTTTTCATTGTTGGTATTAATCATAGTGTGGTCCAATGAGTTTCTGTTGTTGGTGGTATTAATTTTATTGGTGTTGGTGTTGGTGTTGGTGCTATTGACCATTTTATAAAATTTGAGTCAAAAAAAAACCCAGGAAAAACAAACAAACAAAAAACACACAGAGGCGAAGAAAAGAAAACAGGTATTATATTTATAAGTATAAATATCGATATATCTTGGTCTGTATTTATATTGTTATTTATAGTTGGCTTTTGTATTAAGAGTTGTATCAGTGGAAGAAGTTGGTAAAAAGAGTGAACCTGATAAAGGGATATAGCGAAGTGAATTAGGTCTAAGACAGAGAACTGTTTTGGGGCAGACAGCTGAATCAAACAGTGCAGTTTTCAACACGAATAGATGGATAAAGTGATGAAATGATGAAGAAGAAAAAAAGGTGATTGATATTATTTAAAAATAGTTGGGTGTGGCAGAATTCAGGTCCAGACTTTGGAGAAAGTTTGGCAGATGAAGTTGAGGCAGGTCTTGCGGGAAACAGAGAAGAACAAAGCAGAGAAGGCAGCAAAACGAGAAGCAGAAGAAGCACAAGCAGCAGAAGCAGCAGAAGCAGCAGAAGCAGAAGAAGTGGCAACCGAAGAAGAAGACAGCAGCACAGGAAGCACAGCCGGAACCAACAGCCCCGGCTCAGCCCCGGTCCAGACCCAACCCGGCCTGCGCCTCTACGCACGTGTTGAGACACGGGATCAAAGACCACGCCGCGTTTTGCCGCGGGAAAATGCGGATCGGTGCGGTGTGTATGTGCGTGGGTCTGCAGCAGAACCGCGTCGCTGGTCTGGACCAGCCCGACGGGCGTGCTCCTGTTTACACTTCCTCGGAGCAGTTGTGTAACTGCTGTCACCAATGGCAGGGTTTTCAATTTGCCTTACACTTCTGGAGCTTCTTGTCCTTCTTCTTCTTCTCGTCAGCGCTTAATCCATCTCTCTCAGTATCTCGCAATGGTATGGTGCCCACTTTCTTTGAAATGTCTGTAGCAGCTTGCAGCCAGCGTTGTACTAACTAGCCTTTGCTTTCCCTTCAGTCTGGTGGTCATTATCCTTTTCCAAAAGTATGTTTTGCACTTGATAGAGAAGCCTAGTTTCTCTTTCAGCTCATATACTAATTTCTTGTTACTAGCA
The DNA here is from genome assembly GCA_030560485.1 of Ascoidea tarda (nom. inval.). Classification (NCBI taxonomy): domain Eukaryota; kingdom Fungi; phylum Ascomycota; class Saccharomycetes; order Ascoideales; family Ascoideaceae; genus Ascoidea; species Ascoidea tarda (nom. inval.). The sequence goes on along the minus strand of JAKTTS010000321.1, from coordinate 11,569 downwards.
TGTCTGGTCTCCCGCTGGTGGATGGTGGCATACGCCCAAAAATTACAGAATGAATGGTCTAATCATTGGTGTATCATGTCTAGCTATCTTAACTTGGGGACATTTTTACAGCAAAGAAAATGAGTTCTATGCTCAACTACAGTATTCTGAGGATACTATTAAAAAGTGGAATGATGCTGCCGCTGATAGACTCAAATAAATACATTATCTATTCAGTCAATAAATTATAATTCATATTCGCTGTTCCAATCAATTATCATGTATCAATGAGTTTACTTGTTTTTCTGTCCTTTTCAAATTTCCTGGCAATAGGTTTTTCTTATCTGTACTCATTTACTTGTGTATTTATTCATTTGATAGTTTGTAATGTTTATTAAACTTTAAAATATAACTGAAATCTCAATTATAATGTCTACTTATCTGTATAATGGGTTGTGATATGATATGATATGATATTCTATACTATACAATTGTAATAAATAGGTAAAAAAATAATTAATAAAATAAGTAACAATTAAACAAATAATAAATAAAGAACTAAAAGATAATGATAATGATAGTGATAATATAAATAATGATAACGGTAATAATAATAATAATGATAATGACACTGATAATAAGATAAGATAAGATAAGATAATATAAGATAATATAAGATAATATAAGATAATATAATAATCTTTATAGCCAATCGGATACTGAAAAACTTAAAAAAAAACAATTCCAATATAATAAGCTAAAAATCCTTTTTATTTTTATCATTTTCATCATTTTCATCATTTTCATCACAAAATCTATTCTCTCAATAAAGATCATCAAACCATCTCTTCTTCAATGTGTTGGTATCCATCTTGCTTGGAGACACCAACTTAAAATTCGCACTGTACCAACCCCCATTTTCACTTGGATATGGTGCATATGAAGCATAATTAAAATACGATGTTCTGGAATACGACCACCCAGGAGTAATTGTCGAATAAACCACTGGCGATGGTTGAACCGTAGAGTAGTATGTAACTGCACTGGTTGGAAAATTTCTTCTCCATGTTGTAGCTGTCACTGTTGATCCTGGTTGGGTTTGCATTGGAGCAAATCTGGTTCTGCCTGTTTGCAAGGTGTAGGTGAGCTTGAATGAAGCAGATGTATCAACTGCTCCTGTTTCAACAGTGGCTTCAGTGTCAGTGTCAGTGTCAGTGTCAGTGTTAGCAAAAGAAAATTGTGCTGAGGGTGAATCGTCAGTAAGTGCACCAGTCGATTCCAATGTGCCTGTCATACCACTTAATCTAAATCTTTTGGTATAATGGATCGAATACCCAGTAGAATACAAAGCATAAACTTGGATATAGTAAACACCACTGCTGACAAGTGACGAGGCAAATGAACAGGTGTATGAGTTTGAGGTTGTCGAAACACTCGCTGCAATAACCGAAATAGCTGTGATATCTGAGTTACGACCTGTGCATAATGTGAAAGTGTAACTTGTAACTTCATTCACTGAAGGATCACCACCAGAATCAACCCATGCTACATCCACACTCACGACTCCACCAGAAGCAGTAAATGTTTGGCTAGCCACTGGCTTTGAGAGCGAAACATCACCATTGGAAAAGTGAAAGAAAAACTGAACAAAGGTCAATAGTGTCAATACAAAAAATACAGGCTGCATGTTCAACAACTATGCTTAAAAGAATGGCTCCCACAGAAAAAAAAGACTCGACTGTATCGACAAAGAAGAAAAAACAGAAGAAAAAAAACGTCCAAGAAGCAAAACCCCAAATCCTCTCTTAAAACAGCAAATGTCAAGCGGCTCCACAGTCGTGGATCGTTAAAAATAGAAGTGCACATAAGCCCCGCATAAGTCTGACGAAACATGCATATAGCCACGTGACGCACCCTATTGCAGCGGTGGCATTTCCATCTCAGAAGCAGAAGCAGCAGAAGCAGCAGAGAAAGAGAGGCAACAACAGTAACAGAAACACAATTGCCATGGCTGACGATTTCCAAAGTATCTCGGACGACTTTATTAACGACGCTCCTCCTGGTGAGACTGCCAACGTTGTTAACGACCTCGCTGCTATTGTTGACAGCAAAAACATCACCTCTCAGCTCCACCATTCGATATTGGCCTCCATTCTCAGCAGCAGCTCAATTAACTTCAAGATTATCTCCTACAGTGGCTCCAACTTGATTCTATCCAAGTTCAACTACGACGAGACCACAAGCCAGTTTTTCGATTACAACATCAACAAGTCCTTCGATGTCAATTTAATCTCCAACAGAATCCTAAATGTCGACAACAATTTGAGCTCTACTTTGCCATATGACTTGAAAAATCTAAACAAGTCCCTAGCAAGCTACATCAACCAACACTATCCCTCTGTTGTTAAGAAAAATATGGCTTATGCTATCTTTCCCATCGATAATGACCACAGTTACACTCAACTATTCGATAACGAATTTAATAACCAGTTCAGCAAAGAATTTGAAAGCACTCCAGTCACTCGCAACAACACAATCATCGATGATTTAGCCGATGAAAACGATGACGAAAACGATGAGAACGATCTCAATATCCACCAAGATGCTGACCACTATGATAAGTTCATCATAATAATTCTCAATAACAAATTTAACCCATCCAATTTTTGGAATGGAAGTTGGTCCTCTTACTACGTTTACTCAAATTCAATGCAAAAACTATTTGGTAAAATCTCAATCGACATTCATTACTACGAAGATGGTAATGTCAGGTTAAAGACTTTCAAAACATTGAATCAATCAAATGTCTCAAAGATTAATATCATCAACTCAATCAATGCCTTTGAAAATAACTTTCAAAATTTCTTGAACCTAAAATTTTTGAAGTTGAATCAAAATGGTTTCAAATCTCTTAGAAGACAATTGCCTGTAACCAGAAGCAAAATTCAATGGGGAAAGAGTTATTCCTTGGGTAAAAGTGTTGTTATTAACGATTAGTCTATATACAACAATTACATAATTATAAATATAATTTATTAGTACAGTTCATAAAACATAATAGATCCATACCACTGGTCCCTTTTTCTCATATCTTTATGATTTCATCTTTTTTTTTTCAAAACTCGCCTTTTATTATTTGTCATTATACATCTAAATATATATATATATTTATATATATATATCTCTTATACACATTCCAATTATATTACTGATTATCTAAATGCCACCAATTGATTCGATTCCAAAGGATACCTCAAAGACCTCTGATCCAATTGATGCTCCTCTTTTTGTAAATGATAGTGATTATGAAATTGATGAAAATGAAAGCCAAAACCAAATTAAAGAAATCACTGCACTGAAAAACAATGGCGTCCAAATTGAAAACGAAATTGAAAATGAAATCAACCTATTTTCAAAGATTCATCAGGAAATACCTTTGCTTCAAAAACCTCCTAATGACAACACTCAACCAGAAATCCCTTCTTCTAAAAACTCAATCGAGGTTTCCTCAACTTTACCCTTAAAATTCCAACAAAGAATACTAGAAGATTTATTGGTCAACGATGCTTTATTAATTTTAGGAAAAGGTTTGGGTATTGAATCAATAACTGCCAATTTATTACATATATTAAGCGTCCCTCCATCAAAGCATAAAAAAAGCCTAGTAATCCTATTAAATGCAAATGATTATGAAAACGAAAAAATTGCTCAAGAGCTAATCGAATTATCTTGGATAGATTTCCTAGATAATGAGTCAAATGATACTACTACTAATACTGATAATAATACTGATAATAATAATAATAATGAAAACGGAATTCTCTCAAATCTTTCTTCAAGGTTCAAAATCATAAGTGGTGAATCAATTACTGTAAATAAAAGAAAAAAAATCTATCTAAATGGAGGCATAATCTCTGTCACTTCAAGAATTTTTGTTGTTGATTTATTATCTGAAATAATTGATCCAAATTTAATAACTGGCCTAATCTTCTTACACCCTGAAACAATCTCTGAAATTTCAAATGAATCATTTATTATTAATTTATACCACTCTAAAAATAAATGGGGCTTTATAAAGGCTTTATGTGATTCTCCCAGATATTTGTTAAATACAGGTTTAAATGATAAAACAGGTGGAAATCTAAACCCTTTGCAAATTATGCTAAGAAACATGAATCTAAAAAAATGTTTACTATGGCCCAGATTTCATGTAGAAGTTTCAAAATCTCTCAATCTAATAAATAGAAAAAATAAGAATTTTAAAAAGGGGAAAAAACATTTTATTAGTCAATCACAAAATGAAATGGAAAATGAAAAGGAAAATGAAAAATTTGGTTATATAACTGAAATTAAAATTGAAATGACAGAGTCAATGAAACAAATTCAGGTTGCTATTCTATCTTGTATAGAGGCCTGTGTTAATGAAATTAAGAGACATAATCCAACTTTAGTTGCTGATAGCGATTTATTTAATCAAACAGAGATTCAAAATGAAAAGACTGCAATTTCTTTAAAAGAAGACCAAATTGCTTTATTTTTAGACGATTTCTTTTTATCAAGATTACATGGGCTTTTTGATACAAATTGGCATAGAATATCATGGACTACTAAACGATTGATTTTGGACTTAAGGGTTTTGAGAGGGTTATTGGAGTCTTTAATTAATGACGATTGTGTAGATTTTTATTCCAATTTCAAAATGATTATAAACGAGGATAAATCTAATGCAGGCTCATCATTTAATTACAACGGATCTCTTTGGTTAACATTAGATGAAGCCATTAGAATTGACAGTTTTGCTAAAAAAAGAGTGTTTGAAATCACCAATGACCCCTTTAGTGATTCCAATGATACAAAATCTTATTTATTAGAGGAATTGCCAAAATGGGAGCAGCTAGCAATTGTTTTGGATGATATATTCACAGAAAGATCATTACATTCCAATTCTTCTACAAATCAAGGCCCAACTTTAGTAATGTGTTCGAGAAGATCATATCGTCAAATTAAAAAATTTCTTTCAATAATGAAAAGGCTTAAAGGTTTTGATGATGATTCTTCGGGATACCATAATGTTATTTACACAGGAAGACCGTTACTCCTTAACAAGTTTTATGATTTTATCAATTGGCAAAACAGTGGTGGTTATGAAATATCATCAAGAATTCCTGAGGCGGCGATAGAGCAAGAAATAGAACAGAACAAAGCTGTTGAAAGATTTAATTCAAGTGGTTTTGAAAGAAACCAAGTTAATAATATTAGTAATAATTTGGATGTCTCGCAGACATTTAATAAAAAATTACAACCCACAAGTAAGAGAAGGAGAATTCGTGGAGGCAGTTATATTTCTCAAGTTGAAAGATTGCATACTGCTAGTGACGTCAGCTCAAAAAACATGTCAATTGTTAAAGATAATATAAATTCTGAGATAATGGAAAATATTCAAAGTCAAGTTAAGGGTGTGAAAGATCGAAAGAGAAGACTTTCTGATGATTTTAATGTTATTAATAAAACAGAAAATGAGTCAGATGTTGAAGAATTGCATGCTTTTAATGAAAATTATAACTTGGCATCTTTATTTCTTGATAGGATATCAAAATTCAATGATGGCCAGTTGAATAGTGAATATATTGATAAAAGTGATGATGAGATATCTGTGAGAGAAAGAGATGATTTAAAAATTATTCAAAGTGTGGACAATATAAATGACCAAGCCGGTTTCTTTAAAAAAGAAAAAATCAACACTATTGATGATTTTGAATATCTTGAAAGAAGTGAACAGGTTTTTGTTCAGTATTTTGATGAGAATACCGATGAACTGTTACTACAAGAGTTATTGCCATCATATGTTGTGATGTATGAGCCCAATTTATCCTTCTTCAGAAGATTAGAAGTTCATCAAGCTATTTATAAAGCCACCAATCCTGTAAAAACTTTTTTGTTGTATTACCAGAACTCCACCGAAGAACAACGTCATTTAACAAGAATACGGAAGGAAAAGGAGTCATTCATGAAGCTAATTAAAGAAAAGGCTTCATTAGGTAAAGAATTTGAAACTGAGGAAGATAGCAGAAGAAAATTTGAAATCAAGAAAAGCGAGGTGGCTTTAAACACCAGAATTGCTGGTGGAGCTGGATCTAGAGCATTCAAAAACCCAGATGAAAAAAGCGTTGTTATAGTTGATATGAGAGAGTTTAATTCTGCGTTGCCGAATTTGCTATACAGAATTGGGTTGAAAGTAATACCCTGCCAAATCACAGTCGGGGACTACATTCTTTCGCCAAAGATGTGTGTTGAGAGAAAATCGATACCAGACTTAACTGGGTCATTGAAAAATGGAAGATTATACCAGCAATGTGAGCAAATGTTCAGATACTATGAAATTGTGATATTGCTAATTGAGTTTTCGGAAAAGCAGAGCTTTTCAATGGAACCCTTTACTGAATATCACTCACGAAGCAGTCTTTCTGGGTCGCAGAGTACGAATTCCCAGAGTTCGAAGAAGATGATCAGCCAAATCCAGATCAAGCTATCGATGCTTTTGTTGGCATTCCCCAAGTTGAAAACCATCTGGTCGCCATCACCCTACAAAACAGCAGAGATTATTGTTGAGTTGAAAGCCAAGCAGAAAGAACCAGACATCGACCAGGCCATCAACGCAGGATTGGATCCCATCATGAAGCAGAGCATAAGCAGCGACATGACCTCGGTCCAGATCAACGACAGTGCTGTCGACGTCTTGAGGTGCATTCCAGGGGTGACTGCAGCCAACCTCTACTTAATCATCAGAAAGGTGAAGAATTTTCAGGAGTTGGTGCTGTTGAAGCAGGAGGAGCTCGCAGAGTTGGTGGGAAAAGAAGCTGCTCATCAGGCCTATTCCTTCATCCACCAGAAGATGGACAGTGGTTAGGGGGCCTTCCCGAGGCCATTTCCGGCTGCTGGACACATTCGTGGTTGCGGAGATCTGAGCGAGCGTTTGTGCAGGTGTTTGCGCACTTTGCAAGGGCAACGATCGCGAAGTTGCGAAAACACAGGATTTCACGCGAACTGCAGCAGACGAAAAGGGAAAATCTTCCAAGGAGCCCACTCCAAAACAACTCGATAGAGAAGGCTCTTACTCCATCACTATTAGATGAGCATCAGAGTGGAAATCTCCAGCAGAATTGGAGACTGTTTAAAGGACTAGCCTGGGTTTTCCAGATCATTGCTGCTTTTGCCATATTTCACCAGATGCAAAATGTCAAAGAACCCTCCTCTCGACAAGTACATTTTCAAGTTCCAGATGCAGGCTCCCCCTAACAAAATTAGATCAAAAAAATACAAATCCATCGACGATGAACTACTCCAGAATTCAAACGACATCTTTTCGTCTCTTGCTGGTGTTGGTGTCAATCCACAAAACTCGTTGCTCTACACCTCTCCTACTGATGCTGCATCCAGCTTGATAGAAAACTTGACCAACGACTCAATTCACTCCAACGACAACTCTTCTCTCGTCAAACGTCGCAAAATAATCCGAAAAAAAGAGCCAGAAACAGTGTGTGGTCGTTGCAAGAAACAAATATATGCTAATGAAACCAGATACAAATGCGTTTTTTGTCAGTCAAAGAACAAAGATGGCCATTTCTTGCAAGTAAGTGGTTATGCCATACACAAAAGAACCTCATTTTGTGGCCATTTATATGAAAACCACAGAGATAAAGTTGGTGTTATATTAAAGTTTTGCAACAATTGCGAGCCTGATTTTGATGAGTATATAAAACCCAAATACAACTATTTTTCTTCCAACACTAACATGAACATCATCACCAATAAAGACAATCTTTCAGACCCCCACAGCCCAAGTCAAATAACCCAATTAACTGACTTGAATCACAAAAATCAAGAAAATCAAGAAAACGAAATAAATCAGGAAAATGAAATAAATCAGGAAAATAAAATAAACCAAGAAAACGAAATGAACCAAGAAAATGAAATGAACCAAGTGGTTCAAGTGGATCAAACAAATCCTAACGATCTGTTTGACGAAGATGAAAATGCACAAATTATCATTGATAACCAGAAAATTAAACTAACTATCCTAACAGAACAGAACAATAAACTCAAAATGGAAATTGATTCCCTAAGAAAAGAATTTCAGCAGTATAAAAATGCAAATGAAAACATCACTAAATTTCAACTACAAATTCAAAAAAGATTGGATGAAAAAGAGAAGGAAACTGACACTCTAAAAAAATTGCTTTACATTTACTACAAAAACCAATTCGATCCGAATTTGCCCAATTGCAATCTATAATATTCATTAAAACTTAATCAAAAGAAAAGAAAAGAAAAAGAAAAAAAAGGTTCTTATTCAAATTAATAAATAATTTATACTCGTAGATCTTATCATTATATTGATTCCTATTTACCACTATTTTACACACCTACTGTTTTTTAATCCCTTAATTCAACTCGACATCTTCACATAAAATTGAATCAACCTTTTTCATCAATTCATATAATCTCACTGACTCATTTGTTATTTCAGCATCAACCGGCTTAGATAATGTACACAAAATGTTTTCTGTTGATGGTGTTATTTTGGAAATATACATGATTTCTATCAATTCTGCTTTACTATTATTTAGCTCAGAATATTCAACTGCTTTTTCAATCAATATGTTAACCAATCCAATAGCTCTTGAAGAAAACAAAGTCAAATAACTAGATTTGGGATCCATTGATGAAATAACCAAGTTAAAGCCAAATCGCAAAACATTTGGCACAAAACAACTATCTTTAGTCAACCATTTCAATGCCAAATTCTGATTGATTTTGCTAGGATCCGTTGGTATCATGTTGCATATCAATTGTGCAGCAAGCAATGCCTGCAATGATACCGATATTGAGTCCTGTCCAATTGACCCTGATGATAACGGAACCACAGATATCACATACAAAAACATATTTTCCAAAATTTTTCCATTTGTTAAATTATTGGATTTTGTATATAATTTTAATAGTCCAATAGTTTCATCAAATGAATCTTTATACTGATGCATTGTTGATTTAAAAAAAAATTCATCGTCCAGATTATCATCCAGTACACAATTGCATGTTAAAATAGCCTTGAATAAACTCTTATTAGGTGGATCTATCACCGCTAATTTTGTAAACAAGTCAACACCGTAGGCTTGATATTTTTGAATTTCTGCGATAGACGAGGGCAAAAATGATTTTAAAGGATCTTTGTCTAATTTCTCAGAAAATTCATATCCACATCCAAACGAAAAAACCAATATTATAATAAGAAATGCTTCTTTGAAGCTTCGTAATTTTAATAAGAACGAAATATTATTGAATAACAATAACGAGTCCTTCAAAAACGCCAACTTTCTTCTGGAAAATATAAATGATGAAGATTTCGTGAAAACTGAAAAAATAAGTTTAAACAAAAAATCCTTAAAGCACTCGTTTTCAGCAAGTGAAATTTGGTTATCTTCAGTAAAAGAAATATTTCTTAAAAACATTGATATGGTTGTCAATTGATCAAGCAATAAAACTTTGGGGTTTTCGGCAGATTTGGTATGAATTTTGCTAAATACTTCTTCACTTTCTTTCTTGCACGAAAAAAGCATTTCCATATAAGATGGTGTTGTAAAACTCAAGTTTTTCAGTAACGAGATAGAAGAATCATATTCATAAAAAACCTCATCTAGACTCACAACAGAAGAATTGGATGACGATGTAGGTTCACTGAATGTATCCATAATGTCAATATGATTAACGCTATCATCTTTATCCATAACATGAAAGCTATCTTCAAAAGAGTTGGATGATATTGGATCACCTGTAAAAGAATCAACTTCTATTATCAAATTATGACTTTTTTTTTTATTTTTAACGTATTTGTTAAATACATTATCAATATTTGAAGAATATGAAGCATAGCTATTAATATTTTCGACATCAAACTCCTTTTTTTCAAAACCAATTTCCTTGTTTAGTACTTCATCTCCATCATGGTTCAACCTGTACAAGATTTTCAAGCCAAACATGCAAATTATATCCAAGAATTCTCCACATTGATTTAAAGGAATCGAAATGGAATTGTCAGCAGACAAAACTAACAATGTGTTTAAAGCATTATTGATTTCGGATAAGGAATTGGACATCAAAGACATTGATAAAGCATGTATGCTAACCGTTCCCAATTCAGGAGCAAATAAGAAAACTGGTTTTGAATTGTCAATTTTTTCTCCAATCTGAGTGATCTTTTCCAAACGATAGCCTCCAAATGATTTAGAATCAAGGATACGAACAATAGGTTCGTATTTTCGGAGGTAAAGTGGTGGTAGTTGTTCTGAAGAAGGCTGAGAAGAGGAATTAGCTGAATTTTTTTGATTATTTGAAAGAGCAACAGCAGCAGGTTGGATTGAATGTTGAAATGTAGTTTTTGGTACATTATTAATATTGGCATTGTTTTTAGCTACATTACCATTTATAGAAGGGTTTGGTATGCTGTTTTTAAACATATTGCTATTGACTGCAGCAGGACTACTGGAAGTTAAATTTTGATGATTAGATTGTAAAGTCTGTTGGGAAACAGGCTGTTGTTGTTGTTTTAATACAAGATTATTATTTACGTTATTCACTATGGAAGCAGATGGAGTTGCAGATATAGTTGGTAAGGATGATTTTGTAGCCAATAGTGGAGTATGAACAGCAGAAGATGGTCGAGGAGTTGATATCACACTGCTAGGTACAGGGCTATTTCTTATCGACAGGTTTCCTAATTGTTGCAAAAATTGATGAGATGTATTAAGATTAATGCTTTGGGATTGAGGGGTCTGACCTATGTTTGGACTACTAGATTGGTTAGGTGTTTGTTGTTGTTGGTTAGGTAGTATCTGTTTCTGCTGCTGTTGTTGTTGATCCTTTTGCTGCTGTTGTAATTGTTGTAATTGTTGTTGATATGCTTGCAGAAAATTTTGCTTTCTAATTTTTAGATCGTTTTTTCCTTCTGGACTCTTGGAATATTTTTCAAAGGGAAAGAGATATTCAGCATAAATTTGAGCTAATCGAGGGCCACTATTTGGAAGACCAACCAGGTTACTGATATTTTCCCAAATTTTTGATTTTTCCGGATTCATTTCGATTTTTTCATAACCTTCAAATTTTTGAACGCATACATATAAGAAGAAAAAATTCAAACGTTTATCATTGATTAAGGGAGCCTCCATTATTGGGTTACCGGTTCTTCTCGTAAAATCAATAAAAGTTTGCATAAATAGATCCATTTGAAATTTTTTTGCGTTTTGTCTTTGCCAAATGATATTTTGATGTGATAAAGTTGGTTGAGATTGTGGGTTTAGAGGGAATTTTTGGTTTTGAGGTAATTGAGATGTCTGGTTTGGTTGAGGTTGTTGATGTGATTGAATTTGAGAGGCTTGAAGGTTTTGAAGGTTTTGAGGAGATTGAGCCAAAGAATGAGATTGAGAATTATTTTTTTGCTGATTTTGCATAAAATTTTGATTTTGATTTTGAATTTGGTTCTGATTTTGATTTTGATTTTGATTTTGATTTTGATTTTGATTTTGATTTTGATTTT
>JAKTTS010000320.1:0-18203 GCA_030560485.1 Ascoidea tarda (nom. inval.) | reverse complement strand
TCATATTTAATTGTCATCATACATATTCGATTTGTCCATCATGTAATTAGCCTTATTTTTCTTTTCTATATAAACAATTCATTCTCATTGTCTTTTTCTCTATTCATTGTCCATCATCATCTTCTATTATTTCATTTCACTTCATTTCATTTCATCTCATTTCATCATCGTCATTTTTAATCTTATTTAACTACATCACATTCTTATATTTTATTTTATATCCGGTCAATAGGGTTCACCTTTCAATGTTGTTAATGACTTCAAATCAATTTCCTTCAAATTTAGATTTTCTCAATTTACCTCTATCTTTCAATTATAATAATAACAATAATAATAATAACAACAATGTCATCCAACATAGCTATAACCAAAATAACTATAACCAAGATAACATCACAATTAACACAAATATCAATAACTCAATCGATAATATAAGCACCCTTTCCTCTCCTTACTCTCCTTACCTAATCCCCCAACAATACGACAAATTCTCAATGAATCACTTGCCAAATAACCTCTCCACAAACCGACATTCCATCCACCCCATCCCATCTCCAAACTACTACTACAACCTATCTTTCAAACAGTGCTCCACCAATGCAAGACCTTCGGGCAACTCCTCAAAGAGAAAACTAAAACCAGGCACAATCGTTCTTTTAGACACAAATGATATCTTCGACGCCTCCACGGAATACTACGTAATTGCTGAAATAGAAGAACACACAAACCAATCCACTTCAGCTAACGACAACATCTCAATTCTTGGGTCCCCTTACTCTCCTCACTCCTCTACCACAAATACTTCTTCCCTCATTTCCAATAACATCCAAAATGAACTCATTGGCAATAAAAGTGTATCTGGAATCTTCAATAAACTAAACAAAAATTTCGAATTTAATTTCGACCACTTGGGTATCAAACATTGTGGCGAATACGTTCTACTCTTTTATCTTTATAAAAGATGCAACAGAAACTTCAATCTAATTAATTCAATCAAATCAAATAAAATCATCATCTCCGATTCAAGAAATAATAGATTTAATTCAATAGACTCAAACAACTCAATAGACTCAAACAACTCAAACAACTCAAACAACTCAATTGACTCAATTGACTCAAAAACTTCAATCAACTCAAAAACTTCAATCACCTCAAATAACAGCTCTCCAGATTTGAATTCAAGTAATTCCACTTTGATTATTAACGATTCCTACAAAATAAAAAAAAAAATCTTAAAATCTAACCTCAAATCAAATCCTATTAGTCGTAACTCCAATTCTAATGATATCAATATCTTTAATCTCAAAAAATTGCAAAATTTGCAAAATTTACAAAATTTAAAGAATTTAAAGAATTTAAAGAATCTACAAAAATTGCAATCAAACTCAAATGCTCATCCAAATGATTCAAATAATTTCGATATTGGTATTGATATCAATATAAATAAACCATCCCAATCAAATCCCCAATTTCATTTGCCCAACACTATTCAGCCTCAATCTCCATTGACTTTAAATCACGACTATCCCGATATGCTATCAATAATCGATAATATTGATTTAACCGATTATCAAAATCTAAACAAAATGGATTTTGATGACTGGTTTCATTAATCGTTTAAATTTAATTTTTTTGTTTTTTTTGTGTTTTTTGTGTTTTTTTGTTAATGTTCGTTTTCCTTTGTTTTTTCTTTTGTTATTATATTACTTCTTTCATATTCGGATTTTTTTTTTCATTGTTCTATATTTTCTATTGATCTCTATCTCTTCATTTGTTATCCCATTAACTAATCACTAATATATAATTATTTATAAGGACTTAGATTAAAATTCAAAAATCAGCACTAACCTTTGTATAATAGACATATATATTACTTGATATTAAAAGTCGGGAAAGTCCAAGCTGCAAAGTTTCAGCAATTTAAAGTAGAATTTAAACGGTTTATCAGAAAATGATTGATTAACACATAAATATATTTTATTCGTTGCCTATGTTTGATGCTTTTTGATTCCGGTGATTACTGTTGTTGCTAATAGTGAAAAAAATGGCACCAACTTTACTTGAACTAGGTTTTCCCTTACATTTTACATTTCTTTTGTATGGAGATTCAATAGACAAATCCAAAATGGCATAAATTATGACATTTTATTGGATTTGGCGAACTGTTCCAAAAATTAGTTCTGGTTTTTTGCTTTAACTAAAAATGATATACGTTTGGTTACTAGAATGATTTAATATTTAATAGGTTAAGAATCCGCCATTTCAGATTTAACAAGTTTTATCTATTTTCTATTTTCTATTACCTATTACCTATTACCTATTACCTATTACCTATTATCTAACGCATTATGACTAAAAAATTAATCACAGTTGGTGAAGGTAATAGTGGGAAAACATGCTTAATTAATCGCTTCCTTTGTAAAACATATAACCCAATTGATGGTCCATCAGTTGTTCACCAGTATGTTCATAAAGAGACGATAGCAGGAAAAGAGTACGATTTTGAGATTTGGGATACTGGTGGTCAAGAGGATTATGAGAAATTGAGGACGTTATCCTATAATGACGTAGACTTAGTCTTGATGTGTTACTCAATTGAAAATCCCAATCTGATTATAGATGTGTTTATTCGTTGGTTCCCTGAGGTTAAAAAGCACATTCCCAAGAGTGCCATTTTATTGGTTGCTTGCAAAGCAGATCTTCAAGCTGATATTAGAAGGACCGCACAATTAAAACAAGAAGGACGTCCGTTGATTGAAATCAAGGATGAAAAAGAAATGGCAAGACGAATAAGAGCAAAAAATTTCTTTGAGACGTCAAGTCTTACTGGACATGGTGTTGAAGAACTTTTCCATGAAGCGTTTCTGATTATCGTTGCAGACAAAATGGCCAAAAAGCATTTTTGTTCAATAACCTAGCCAAGTTTTTTCATGTAAATGGATACCGGAGGACATTGTTTTCAGTAATAAACTGTATAATGATTTATTCGTTAATTATTTTTATATAGGAGTTGTTTTTTTTATTTTTGTCAGAATTCGTATTTTAGAATTACAATGTATGTGAATCGTATCCTACAGTCACGTGGTCACAGAAGCAGTTGCCAGATGCAACTTTGACATAATGCATAATAGCCACAAATAATAGCCTGTAGCAGGATCGAACTGCTGCTCTTTCCGTTGTTAGCACAGTGCCTTAACCCACTGCACCAAGAGACCAGAAATGGAACCTGCCCGACTTACAATATACACATAAGTGCAGGCTATATTTATATTCACTGCTTTTTTTGTATGGGTGTTTTTGTTGCTTGAAAATTTTTAAATTAAAGTTTTCCCTTTTTTACACTTCTTTTGCTAACTGCTACTCTTTTGTTCTCAGCTAATTTTCATTCTTCTGTATTCTCTCTTTCTAGATTATACCCTCTTGATAATATTCAATATGGATAGAAAAATTTCTTCATCAAAGGCCAAAAGAGAAGCCAAGAGACTAGCCTCAGGCAAGAAACCAAAGAAGGAACGTGCTTCCAAAAAATCTGCTACAATTGCTGAGAAATCTGAAGCAGAGATAATCAACGATTTATCCAATTTGGATTTGCAGAAGGATAAACATGGTCTTAGTGATCGGGTTACTACTGGTGTTTTGGATTCCTTGGAAACTTCAAGAGATATTAAACTATCCTCAATTTCTTTATTATTTCATGGAAAGGTTCTTATTTCCGATTCAAATTTAGAATTGAATTTTGGCAGAAGATATGGTTTATTGGGTGCTAATGGCTGTGGAAAATCAACTTTTTTAAAGAGTATTGCTGCAAGAGAGTTTCCAATACCTGAGTTCATTGATATTTATTTATTGAATCAACCCGCCATTGCTTCTGATTTCTCTGCTTTGGATTACGTTATTAATGAAGCTAAATTAGAATTAAAGAGATTAGAAGATTTATTAGAACACACACTTGTCAACGATGGTCCGGAATCCCCAATTCTTGATGATTTATATGAAAGAATTGATGATTTAGATCCCTCTACTTTTCAATCAAGAGCTTCAGTAATTTTAATTGGTTTGGGATTTAACTCTAAAACTATATTAAAAAAAACTAAAGATATGTCTGGTGGTTGGAAAATGAGAGTTGCTCTAGCCAAAGCTTTGTTTGTTCAACCAACTTTGCTTCTATTAGATGACCCTACTGCTCATTTGGATCTTGAAGCCTGTGTTTGGTTAGAAGAATATCTTAAAAAATTCAATAAAATTTTGATTTTGGTTTCTCACTCTCAAGATTTTCTCAATGGTGTTTGTACGAATATCATTGATATGAAATTAAACAAGCTCTCAACTTTTACTGGTAATTATGACACTTTTATCAAAACTAAAAATGAATTGGATACAAATCAAATGAAACAGTATTACAAACAACAAGATGAAATCAATCATATTAAGAAATTCATTGCAAGTGCAGGTACTTACTCAAATTTAGTTAGACAAGCTAAATCGAGACAAAAAATTTTAGATAAAATGGAAGCCGATGGTTTAATTCAACCGGTTGCTCAAGATAAGATTTTTTCTTTCAAATTTCCTGAGATTGAAAAGTTGCCTCCTCCTGTTTTAAGTTTCGATAATATCTCTTTTTCTTACTCTGGAAATGCTGAGGATAACCTATTTAAAAATTTATCATTTGGTGTGGATATGGATTCAAGAATAGCATTAGTCGGTCCCAATGGTGTTGGTAAATCAACTTTATTGAAATTAATGACAGGCAAGTTACAGCCACAGTCTGGCAGAATATCCAAGCATACCCATTTAAAAATCGGTGTTTATTCCCAACATTCTGCCGATCAGTTAGATTTATCCAAAAATCCATTAGAATTCGTTAGAGATAAATTTTCTAATATTTCTCAAGATTTCCAATATTGGAGACAGCAACTAGGAAGATTTGGTTTAACTGGAGAGGGTCAAACTTCTATTATGGCAACTCTATCTGAAGGTCAAAGATCAAGAGTAGTGTTTGCCTTGCTAGCTTTGGAATCTCCTAACATTTTATTGTTGGACGAACCGACTAATGGTTTGGACATCCCCACCATTGATTCATTGGCTGATGCTATTAATTCATATAATGGTGGTGTTTGTGTGGTTTCACATGATTTCAGATTATTGAACAAAATTGCCAAAGACATTTTTGTGATTGAACATAAAACTGCAACAAAATGGGAAGGTTCAATTTTAGATTATAAGAAGAAGTTAGCGAAAAATATTGTTTTATAAGTAGACGTGACTTTCTAAACACAACTCGGGCTTTATATATATAATAAATATAAAATTAACAATAAAAATAAAAAAAACAAAAAAAAACAAACTGATAACAAATACATTATTATCAACTGTTGATTTAACAATTACATATAATTTTTTTTATTGGTGTGATCATTGCCTTGTTAAAATTTCTCAAATCTTATTGTAGTTATTGAACTTTGTTTTTTTTTTAGAAACTGATTCTTCCAAGGTTACATCGAAATTATCAATTTTATACCTTTTGTTATTACCACCACCATTGTGGTTGTTGTTGCAAAAATTGTTTTTGTTCTCATCACTAAAAGCTTTGTTATTTACCAAAGAAATTCTTTTTTTGTGATAAATATGTTTGTTTTTGATATTTCAAGTTCAGTAGAACTGAAATATTTATAATTGAGGAAATTCCTTTTAAATAAACAAATTTCATTAATAAATTTGTCAAGATATATTTTATTACATGGAAGCTCAATAATTGAAAATTTACTTGAAACAATGTAGTCAGTTAAAGTTAGATAAGAGATTGAGTTTTCCATATTAGTTTTAAGAGCTTGAATTAAATAACATGTTGGTGCTAATAACCACAAATAAGAATCATAGAATTGAACATCATCTTCGATTAATTTGTTTTTGAAACACAAATTTTTGAAAGAGATATTTTTGGACAATAAAACCATCCCAAATACCGCGTAAATTTGTTTTATCAAGTTAAACAAATTAATTAATATAATCAACCGTATGTTAATATTTGATTGGTTTTCGCAATCATGCTTATGATTTGAAAGGTCGTCCTTATCTACATTCAAGAAAATATTGTCATGTAACAAATTTAAAGAGTTTAGAAGATTTGCAATATCCAATTCGTTTAAATTCAGTATATCCTCAGGTTTGGAAAGAGAAATAGAACACTCTAATTTCATCCTTAAATCATCGAGAAAGCTGTTGAACTTTTGAGTGCAGTATTGCAAAAATCGGTAGTATTCCAGATTTTCTGCATATCTGCTAGGTGAATCATAAGGATGCAAAAAAATAAACAATAACTCGTTCAAAAACTTATCAGGGCCAGTATCAGTATTAGTAAAGTCGATGCGATGACCAATTGTATTAAATATGTCTTCAAAGGGACAAGTACAAATAACCAACCTGATTTGTTCTTTAACTATGAAACCTGATTGTAGTGTCAACTGATCGGCCAAAAACAAGCCTGGAAGTATTTCTAACTGAAAAGGCAGTGCCATGTGGGAAGGCTGTAAAAATGCAATTTGGTGATGAGAAGATGCAACTCTTTCTGAGTATTTCTGGTTCTGGAATTGACAGTAACACAAAAGCACATTCCGCCGCGGTGTGCACGGAGAAATGCACGGTCGGACAAAGGATTGCGGATTTTCAAACACGGATGATAAAGCACGGATTCAGTCAAAACAGAGTCTCACGTGCTAGTCTGTTTTTGTTTTGGAAAAAATTTCAAACTCTGGAATTGATTGAAGGATATTTGTCATTTATAGTTATTTTGCTCATCCAGACAGTATTTTGTAAAGTTCAGGTTTAAAATATGGCTCAATTGTTTTCAAACGCAAGATCAGATACATTGTTTCTTGGAGGTGAAAAACTCAGCGGCAAAGATATTCGCAATCAGAATGTTTTAGCCACTCAATCCATCTCGAATATATTAAAATCAAGTTTAGGACCAATTGGTTTGGACAAGTTATTGGTCGACGATTTGAATGAAATAACTATAACTAACGACGGTTCAACTATTTTGAACTTATTGAATATCAATCACCCAATCTCAAAAATATTGATTGATCTTGCCAAAAAACAAGATTTAGAGATTGGTGATGGCACAACTTCAATTGTGCTAATTTGTTCTGAGCTATTAAAAAATGCCAACAATTTAATTAATTTAAATTTGCATCCAACAATTATAATCAATGGATATAAATTGGCATTGAAGGAAGCAATCAATTACATCAATACCAACTTATCTATTGATATTAATAATGGCAGTATTGATAGTAGCAGTATGAGTAGAAATAACAATAGCGGCAGTAATACTAATACTAATATCAACTCTCTCAACACTGTCAATAGTATCAATAGTGGTAATAGCAGTGGTACGCTCAAAAGTTTTGAGAGCACCAAAAGTGATAAAACCAGAGACATTTTAATCAATGTCGCAAAGACTTCGTTGAATTCAAAGATTATTGGCTCATCAGATTTAGATTCAAATTTCTTTGCAAACTTGATTGTTTCATCAATCTTATCAATCAAAACTAAAACTTCACAAAATAAATTCAAGTATCCTATTAATTCAATTAATATTTTGAAAGCACATGGGAAGTCAATGTTGGAGTCATTTTCGGTTAACGGATATGCTTTGAATTGCACAATTGCTTCACAACAAATGCCAAAAAAAATAATCAATCCAAAAATTGCCTTATTAGATATTAATTTACAAAAAACAAAATTAGCTTTGGGTGTTCAAATTCAAATTGATGATCCGAACAATTTGGAAAAAATCAGACAAATGGAAAAGGACTTGATTCTAAATAAAATCAATTTAATTCTAAAATCCGGTGCTAATGTCATTTTAACAACAAAGGGTATAGATGATCTATGTTTGAAGAAATTTGTTGAAAATAACTCAATTGCTGTGAGACGTTGTAATAAAATTGATTTGAAAAGAATTGCAAAATTAACTGGAGGAAAATTAATTTCTAATTTATCGAATTTGGATGGTGAAGATTCATTTGATTCGTCATATCTTGGATCAGCCAAATCAATCGAACAAATTCGAATTAGCGATGATGAATTGATTCTTATTAATGGGACGTTGAAACATTCATCGAGCTCAATTATTCTACGAGGACCAAATGATTATACATTGGATGAGATTGAAAGAAGTTTGAATGATTCATTAAATGTGGTTAAAAGAGTATTAGAAAACGAAAAGATTGTTCCAGGTGGCGGGGCAGTTGAAACTGCATTGAACATTTATTTGGAGAATTTTGCCACCACTTTAAGTTCAAGGGAACAGTTGGCAATTGCCGAATTTGCAAATTCATTATTGGTTATTCCAAAAACACTATGTATTAATGCTGCAAAGGATTCAAATGATTTGGTTGGGAAATTGAGAAGTTATCATGCTAAATCTCAAAATTCATTGCCAAACGATTTAAAAAGGAAAAATTATAAAAATTATGGGTTGGATTTATTTAATGGTAAAATTCATGATGAATTTGAGAATGGTGTTATCGAGCCAACAATCAGTAAAGTTAAAAGTTTGAAGTCTGCAGTGGAAGCTTGTATTGCTATTTTGAGAATTGATACAATGATCAATGTTGATCCAGAACCACCAAAACAGGACCCCCATGATCACGAATAAAATTCATGATTATTTGATGATTATTTGATTTCTATTTGATGTCTATTTTATGGTTATAAATATTAGTCTTGAACTTCTATACTCAAGACAGATATAGAATGGATGAACATAAAATAGTTTACTAGATAGCTTGGTAAGCAGATATTTTTTTTTCCAAGATCGCCCAATTATCAACATATAATATTAGTAGATCTAGTAGCAAATATATTTGATCCTAGATCATTTGCAAATGATCTAGGAAAAGACAAGAACCAAAACTGCAGAAAAATAAGAGATCCTGTAGATAGAAGTGCTTATGCATTGTTCCAGTGTGATGGAAGCTACTTAAAGAATGGTCTCATTTATCACGTGTTCCAGAAAGTAATTTTCCAGCCAATTAAATCATTCATAGTTATATTACAAACTGATTTTTGAAAGGATTGAAAAATTCAACTTTTTTTGCATGCGTTTTAGAAAATATAACTGTTAATTATATATCTACCTCAACAATCTCTTAATATTTATTTGAAATATTTAGTGGTCAATTATAGTTAATATTCTTTTCACCTAAATTTTGTTTATAATTATCTCGATAAGATGCTTGCTAAATCATTAGTCCTCAAATCGAACTCTTTGCCATTATCGAGAGCTTTTAATCATATTCGATTAAGTCATTCTTTATCGAATGCTACTGTTGCTGATTTAAACAAAAGATGGGAAGGTTTACCAAGCTCGGACCAAGAAGAAATTATTTTACAACTCAATGAAAGACAAAAGTTAAATTGGAAAGAATTAACACCAGAAGAAAAAAAAGCTGCGTGGTATATTTCTTATGGTGAATGGGGACCAAGAAGACCAGTTCACCAAAAAGGCGATGGATTAAAAATTTTCGGCGGTGTTGTATTGGGATTAGGTATCGCTAGTGGGTTATTTGTTTTGTTTAGATTGAATGCTCCAGCTCAACCAAAGACAATGACAAGAGAATGGCAAGAAGCAAGTGATGAATATCTTAAATCTAAAAACGCCAATCCTTTCACATCTTATTCACAAATCCAATCAAAATAAATTCAACATTATTTTTTTGTTATTGCTACTATTATTCATTTACTGATTAACCGTTTTGTTTTGTGTTTAAATATAATTTTAATAAAAGAGATTTCTTTTTATCTAACTCAATCATTATTCTAGTTTATTTTTTTTTTTAATTCAATTTATAATATAATTTACTTCTAGTTCTCTATTTCATAAACAAATAATAAACAATTACATACAATTATACACAGCAGCCATTGGGAAGCAAAAGAAGAGCGATATTTGCAAGTGTAAAGGAGTTTGATCGTAATTCGGAATTCGAATTCACCCATTCAAACTCCGGGGGCCCTCTGGAATGGGATATAATATATCGAAGAGGTGTTAGATCTAAACCCTTCCGCCCAGGGGTCTCTGAACCTCAGACCTCTTTTTGTGTCCAAACTCTTTGAAACATTTTTCAGCAATTTTTTTTGCGTCTCGAAGCAAACCCAACAGTGCTGCTTTTGGTGGATCTGCTTCTTCAGATGGACGCTTCTGTTCTTGTTTTGGTCCATCAGCATCTTGACACACAGCAGATTGTGCAGATATTGGCCCATCTACTTGCGAACATCACTTCTCCAGGCTTGTCTTTTTTTTTGTCGCTATTCCAAAGCTGTTCGCAAAAAACCAACCCAGTCTCAGAGAGCGATATTGCTCATTTCAATGTTCTTTTAAAGGATCATTTTAGCTACTTGATAAAGAACAACCAGTCAGATTTAATTAAATACTCCGATGTTATATTGGAATTGAATAATTCATCTCAATTCGACTCACTATTAGACACTATCCTACTCAGCTTAGATGACTTTTTGATTGGTTTTCACAAGAGATTTTCAACAGTTCTTCATGGCTATGATATGAATGATATTGATATTGTCTTGAGTTTGCTAAATTTTTTAAATGAATTGTTGGCTAATCTTTATCAAGATGACAAAAATTACAACAGGAATCTTTCAAACCATTGTTTCAATAAATTGATTGATTTGTTATTGTTATATTTTTCGATTGAAAATGAGCCAGTATCTAATAAATCCATTAATGCTATTTATCTATTATTTAAAAATAATAACACCAATGATCGAATTCTTAAAACTAGTCTTTGGGATTTTATGGTTAATATACTCACTAGGAAATCTTTTCATTTAAGACACACGTATACTTTATGGTTAAAATTGTTGCACACTAATAACGATTTATTTTTATTGAACAAAAATTACTTATCTTTAATCAAATCGGGCTTGAAAAATAATTCTCATCAAATTAAGAAAATCTCTTTATCAATTTTAAATCTTTCAATAGAGAGATTCAGTGCAAATTTAGATAATGACAATATTTACTTTTGGAATAAATTCATAACTCTATATGAAATTTTTATAATTGATACTTCTCTTCATCAAATTAAAAATAGCTTGCCTGATTTTTTTAGTCTTTTAGCAAATAATAATAATAAAAAGTACAATCATTGGCTATTAATTCTAATCGAATTAAATTTATTTTCTTCCCAAGATTCTGTCAGAAAATTTACTTTACATTTAATGTTATCATTAGATCTGCCCAAGCTAAATTTACTATTTAATAGTGGAAATAAAAACAGATTGTTACTTCAATCTTTTTTGAATGACTCATTTCTTGATTATGCCATGATGGCCTCTCATTTTAACTGTTTCAAAGATTTAACAGATTTCACATCTTATTATTGCCCCTACGGTAAAAAGTTAACTCAATTTATTTCGAATGTGACAACTTTAAATTTCAATAATCTTAATGAGAAAAAACGAATAATTTATGTTTTTTTAAACAAAATAATTAATTTAAATTCTTCCTTTGATATTGCCAGAATTTATATCCTATTTGGATTATTTAATTCTTTGAAATATACCCAGAAAATTTTTTCTATTGACGATTTAATGGTTTTTGAACAATTATTTCAAAAAAATTTTCAAATTCGATTATTAGAAACAATCAATCAATCCATCTTATTGTCATTCGTTATCAATAATTTTAAACTTAATAACATCGCTGAATTGGTTTTAATTTTGACAAGTTTCTTAAAATTTAATTCCACCAAATTTCATCATTATTACCAAAATAAATCATTATTTGGCTACCAAATTCTTTCAAATGATTTTGAATCGTTATTAGATACAATATCAGTCAATTTTGATAAATCCCTTATTTTTGATCAATACAAAGCCGTTTTTAACAATAATCAAATTGATTGCAATCTAGAAGATGACCATTTTACTTGTGTCTTATTTTTGGTTATATCCTTGTCATTATTTAACGATAGAACTGACTCAATAACCAATATTTTTTTGAAACACAAAAAATATTTAACTTATTTGGTATATTTGCCAAAATTACTAAATTTATTTCCAATTTTAAAAAGGTTTTTATCAAACAAACCAGTTCAAATTCAATATCACAAACTTCTTAACAATTTGGTTGATAATAGTATTAGTTCACAACATATTTGGAAAAATTTGCCAAACATCTTTGAACTCGATTATGAACTTATCAGCTTGGATAATAATCAGACTATCTTGAATACTTTATTTAAGAATTTAAACAAGGTTATCGATGAACAAGACTTGCTGTTGTCAGAATCTAATTTATCAAAATTTTGTTATCAATTAAAGTTTTTTCTGGTTTATTACTGTAATTCCATTTATTTAATTGATAATTCTAATCAATTATTTACTTCTATTGATGATTTATTATTATGGCTTAATAGAAGTAGTAAACTTATTTCAAAATTCAAGAAAGAAGTTTCTATTAAAATATTTAATGAATTAAATTCGAGTGCTCTTTCTTCAACTTTCGAAATAATTAAGACATTTATCAAAGGTAATCTTATTGATAGAAACTGCTTTTTAAAGATTTTTAATTACATCACTAATAGTTTAAGTTATTCAGATTATTCCTGCGCCTTTGAAATTATTCATTTGATAGAATACATTATTAATGAAAATTTTCATAATAAAAAAAGTTTATCGATAAATGAATATGAATTAATTTTAAGTGAAATTTTATTAAAAATATGGTATTCATTAATTGAAGAACGCTTAAAATTAAACCAAAATGAATTGACATTGAAACTAATAAACCTAGTATTTTGTGATCTGTTTTTAAACTATAGCTTGATCAATCAAAATATTCCAAGTATTTTAAATAAAATCGCATTATCTATAATCAAGCACTCATTTTCAAGAAGGTCTTTATTACCAAACTTGTATAAGAGGCTACTAAAGTATCAAACTAAATATCCAAGTTCCTTTTCGAATAATATAAGATTATTTCCTAATTTATTGATTAATGGATATTTATTTGATCAAATAAATTCAAATAATTTTAAGTTGGAAAAAATCGTAGCTGAAGTGTTTGATAAAAAAGTTGGAAAATTTAATTATTATGGAAAATATAGTAATAATAAGCATGATAAAATTGAAAATGAGTTGTACTATTCAATATATGGTGAAAACGAAATATCATCTAAAATATATCTTATGATAATAGTTTCATCAATTAAAGCAAATAGTAAGTTATCAAATCATTTATTTGATTCAATAATTGAGAATAATTTGAAACTAGTGAATAAAAAAGTGATTAAGTTTAATGACTTAAAAGAAGTTAAAAAGCGACTCAAATTGTACGAGATGCTTTTAATTTTGATTAGATTAAATTGTAATGAAAAGTTGATAAGATATGTTGATGAGTTTTTTTTGATTTATTTAGAAAAGGAGATGAGTCCGTTGGTTAGAAGCTATGTTGAATGGATAATTTCAATGATTCTTATAAATGATTACAATTCAAGTGATAAAACCAGTGAGGAAGGAAAATTGATTTTAAAATATTTCAGGGACTTTAAAACAAGGGAAAATGAAATTTCGCTGACCATTTTAGTTTCATTTTTGAAGATATTTTATTTGATTGCAAACCAATTAAACGAGTGTTTTTTTAGGCAATATTTTTTGCATAAAGAGTTTTTACCCTTGTTATTAGGAAATTGCATTTCAAACAAGACAATAATTCGACATTTTTCAAATGAATTGATTTATTTTTTATATGAAAAAAGCGGAATAAATGAGGTTATCAATAATGAAATTATTGGAAAAATTTATTCAAAATTAATAAAAGATGAAAATTTTCAAAAATATTCTCAAATTGACGGTATTTTATGGGATATTAATAAAGACTTTAATTTCATTGGAATTTGTGGGGAAGTTTTATTAAAGAATTTTAAAGAAACTAATATAGATTATATTAATGAGGAAAATTTTAAAAAATATTGCTGCAAAGATTTATTAAAAAACAGTTATATAGAGATTGGAACTGAAACAAAGAAATTGTGGATGTCCACTAGAATCAAAAATTTTGAGAAAGAGAATATTAAGAATGATATTGGTATTTATTCAGAGTTTGATTTTGATTTTGATTTTGATTTTCAAAATGAGATAAAGACAAATAACCAATTTGGTGGAAATTCAAATGAACTACAAACTAAAAGTGGGAACTGGAGTTTAATTAATATTGAGGATAAAAAAAAAGCAGTAAAAAGAAGTGAATTAATTGTTGTTGGGTCTTTGGTTGATAAAGCTCCAAACCTAGGGGGAATTTGCAGATTGTGTGAAGTGATGGGAGTGAAATATTTAAGTATAAATGATATGAAAACGTTAAAGAATAAGGAGTTTAAAAGGGTTTCAGTTACCTCAGAGGAATGGCTTGATATCATTGAAGTAAAGCAAAAAGAAATCAGAGAATATATTCTAAATAAAAAACATCAAGAGGGATATACATTAATTGGGTTAGAGCAAACAGACAATAGTTTTGAGTTAAATAGCCAATTGGAGTTTCCTAAAAAGTCTTTAATATTAATTGGAAAAGAAAGAGAAGGCATTCCGGGAGAATTACTCTGTGAATTAGATTTTTGTGTGGAAATTAAACAAAGTGGAATAATAAGATCGATGAACATTCAAACAGCAACCGCGATAATTGTAAATGCCTACTCAATGGAACATTGCTAGTAAAAGAGAAAAACGAAGAACATACACTTTATAGTTTTTTCGCATCTAGATTTTTCTTGAAATTTGTATAATTTACCCATGTGAACTAAATCTTAAAAATTGTTGTTTTAAATATTAAATAATTAAATTCCTAAGAAACTATGGTAATGGAAAAATATCTATTGGATTTTTTTGCCCATCATTACGTTTTATTTACAAATTCTGTTGGAATACAAAAAGGCGCAGAATTAAAACAGAGTGAATAAACTAAAAAAGTATTGCTCCCCAGTTGAGAAGAAAACATTTATTAGCAACAAAGTCATTGATGTGTTTATACTGAAAAAAATTTATAAAAACAACATGGTTTTAGGTAAACCAACAGCAAATCTAGCAAAAATTATGATGAAAAAAATCACAAAGTACTTTAATGGCTTCCCCTAACTAGGTCCAGGTTTCAACCAATTTTTATTCCAACTAGGGAATCCTATTGTCAGCAATTTAAATTACTGAAAAGGTAATAAAATGATATTTTTTCATTCAACTGAATAAACATAGTGATTCGACTGCATTAAATGAAAAGTGACCTGTAGAGTCGTTGGAAGTTCGGTTCTAGGTTCGGGCTTTTATACATCCTACGTTCATACTGAAAATGATTGATTTTACTATGTACTCTTCTTTGACTCATTTTTGAAGCATCCAACATTCTTTGAATCACTTTCGAATCATTCATCATTTTAAAAATTAATAACAAAAGTAAAAAAATATATTTCAAACAACCA
The DNA here is from genome assembly GCA_030560485.1 of Ascoidea tarda (nom. inval.). NCBI lineage: Eukaryota > Fungi > Ascomycota > Saccharomycetes > Ascoideales > Ascoideaceae > Ascoidea > Ascoidea tarda (nom. inval.). The sequence goes on along the minus strand of JAKTTS010000320.1, from coordinate 2,709 downwards.
TAACTAGTGAATTGCTTGTGGTGTGTTCGAGCTGTTTTGAGTTCGAACTTTTTGAACTATCGGAGTTCAATCAGCTTTCGAGCCCATTTTGAGCAATTCACTAGTTCGGAACGACAAAATAAGTAAATATAAGCACTACTTGTAGAAATTCTATTCTTTAATGCTTGTTGTTTTTATACTGTAAGTTTTGAGTTGATTTGTGACTTTAAGCATAATGGATTTTTGAACACAAGAAACAGACATTCACCAAGTGAAAACAAGCTCCAGGCCTAAAGGTCTGTGGTGATTAACCGGAGTTTGTTTGCAGCAATTAACCTTGACATACTCTGCCAAGTCTCATTTAGCACATTTAGCTTAAGCGCTAAGCTTCTATTATGACACATGCATGCATCTAGTTGAATGATGCACAGCTTCCCGGTTTATGACACCAACACACTTGGCTCATCGGCCATTGAACCTCTATTGTCTTACTTCTTTGTTGGCAGAACTCTAATCACGCTGTTGCTTGTCTTTTATTTTTGAGGAGTATTAATAGTGAAGCACAATCGATAAACAAGTGAATTCATTTTTTATTTCATGTTAGTTTTGCTTTGGTAAATGTTTCACTTCACCTTGCTCTAGTATGATTCTTATTTTTTTACAATTAATCGATTGTTTTCCAATTTCAAAGTTTACATATACTTGATACAATAGTTGTTAACAAGACAATCATTTTCTGGCATCTTTTATTCTACAACATTTTGCCAATTAAAGTACTTGGTGCAACTAGTTTTGAATTAAATTGTTTGATAATCAAAAACATAGGAGTTTTATGATTGGGTAGAGGAGATATCAATAACAGACAACCTCTCACTTTAATGCAAATTTGACTACTATTCATTGTTTCTTCAACTTACATTGGAAAATAAATAAAATTATTTTAAATAATCATTGAGATGATTTGGTTTTTAGTAAATTAGTATCAATTAAATTAGAATAAAGAATTGGTTTCAAAAAAAAAAGGGTTGCAAAAGAACTAAAATGAGAAAATTGAACTTCCAAAAATTACTAGAATGGATTTTGTAATTTGAAGTAAACTTTTCTACCAATTTGAAATTGGATTAAGAACGTTGAAAAAGATAGAATATGATCATTTGACATTAAAAAGGGTAAAATATTTCGTTAACTTTTGGATTCATTAAGATGGTTAAAGGTATATCTTTGGGACAGAATGTGACAAGTACAGAATAATCTTAGGTAATCTATTTGGCATTGCCGTTACCATTTCCGTTGCCATTATTATTACCATTCTTTCCACCAGGTCCATTATCATTACCGTTATAATTACCATTATAGTTACCGTTGTAACCACCCCAGCCATTTCCGTTTCCATTGACATTTCCGTTATCGTTACCATTCTTTCCACCAGGTCCATTTTCATTACCATTATAATTACCATTGTAATTACCGTTGTAACCACCCCAGCCGTTGTTGTTTCCATTGTTATTTCCGTTATCGTTACCATTCTTTCCACCAGGTCCATTTTCATTACCGTTGACATTACCGTTATCGTTACCATTGTAACCACTAATGAAATTACGTTTGGCGTTTCCATTACCATTTCCGTTACCATTATTATTACCATTGTTGCTGTTTGCTCCATTGCCATTGCCGTTATAGTTACCGTTGTTATTACCATTGTTTCCGCCAGGACCATTTTCATTACCATTTCCGTTACCATTATTATTACCATTGTAACCACCTGGCCCATTATCATTACCGTTATAATTACCATTGTAGTTACCGTTATAACCACCCCAGCCGTTTCCGTTTCCATTGTAATTTCCATTGTAGTTACCGTTGTAACCACCCCAGCCATTTTCGTTACCGTTGACATTGCCGTTACCGTTACCATTGTAACCACCTTTGATATATTTGGCATATTCGTCATCTTTTTTATCTTTATCATCTTTGTCATCTTTATCATCTTTTTTATCCTTGTCATCTTTTTTATCTTTTCCATCTTTATCATCTTTTTTATCTTTTCCATCTTTATCATCTTTTCCATGTTTGCCGTCTTTGTCATGTTTTCCATGTTTGCCGTCTTTATCATCTTTTCCATGTTTGCCGTCTTTGTCATGTTTTTTGAAGTCATCTTGAACTGCTAAATCTGATTTGGTTTCAACCTTAGGCTCATCTGCAACGGCTAAAGCATTAGCCATCGCATCAGCTTGAGGAACGGGAATGGCATTAGCAGCAACAAGGAATGCAATGATAGAGTAAAGAACTTGAGTTTTTAACATCTTGAAAAAAAGTGAACTATTATATGGCTGTGATTTTGTTTTTAGATTTTGTTTGCGATTAAAGTTCTAATTGATATATTTCTTTGAATTGAAGATAGTATGAACTCAAGCAATTGAATTATCAGGAAAACTCACTGAATTTATAAAGAATTTCAAGCACAATAAATGGAAGCTTAGAAATTAACAAGAGATTAAAAACAAACTTGCTTCTTGATAAAAAACAAAAATTTCAACAAAATAAAAAGAAACATCACTTATACTACTTCTTTTTTAATTTGCTTTATTAAAAATCATATAAAAAATACAACAATAAAGACATATTACTTTTCAACATGCTCACAGTCCTAAAAGTATTAGTGAAGGTCCAGAATAATAATCTAATATTGGGATGGTTGGCTAAAGAGATATTTGCAAGACACTGTTAATA
>JAKTTS010000031.1:0-57703 GCA_030560485.1 Ascoidea tarda (nom. inval.) | reverse complement strand
TATAAATATAAATATAAATATAAATATAAATATAAATATAAATATAAATATAAATTTGGATAGAAAATAATAAAATAACTTACCTTAAGAGGTCAAATATTAAACCAAACATTTTGAAGGCAGAATGAATAGAGAAAGTGTGAAATAAGTGGGATATGAGATGTTGGATATGAGAAAATGTGAGAGGAAAGAGAGATAGATGTTAAAGATATAATGAAGTTAAAGGATAAAATAGATATTTTGCAGCGAAAAGAGTAGATTAAGGGATAATTATGGGAAGAGTTGAACAATAGTTAGAGAGATGAGGTCCAATTAAGCTGGGAGGTAGCCGAGAAGAGTTAAAAGCAAGACAGTCGGGAGCTTTGAGAAGATAATGAGAAGTAAAACAACAGCAGAAGTGATGGATTCAAACCAATAATTGCAGAGGAAGAAACGTCAAGATAACAGTGCTGGAACAAAAAATAATAAAACAAAAATAGATAGCAGGTAAAACAGGAAACAATTCAAGATATCGCTCTATCTCTTTATATCTTGCTTTATATCCTTTTTGGAGGTCTTCCCTCAAAGTGGCACCAGCCAAACACGGGGTATCCGTGTTTGTGGATGTGCATCTAGCGGGATAAGTATGTGCTTTCCAGCACATATCTGTGACTATACAGCTAGACGTATGTATTATAATGTGCATAATGTAACATAGCGGATTTAAATCCGTTTTATTTTCCGTTTTGCCTGCCTCGTGCACAGCCACAGATACTAACCACAATATTACCGGTTTTGTAATATATCACGTGTCATAGCTTTTCAAGTGGGCAAATTTTTAGCTTTACTTTTTGTCTGGTGATAAGTATAAATTGAAGCTAGGGAACTCTATCATCTTGAATTTGTATTCTTTTCTTTGTTGTTCAACAACTGATCTTTATCATATTTCCCTGTGTCTGGTGATATTCAATCTCATCTAAGTATATTGTTAGTATATCTGCAACATGTCCAATTTATTTGCCCAATCTCTTTTGGCTCAGCCCGTTTTCAAGAAGTTGGATACCAGTGCAAATTTCTTTGGTTTTAAATCCAGTCAGTCCACAGCTTCTGGTGTTGGAAACCTCCAATCTGGCCCCAAATTAGTTAATTCAAACAGTATCGCCTCCAGGAATGGTAACGAGTTGTTTATCGCCTATGAAAACACTATCAGATACACCATTATAGACAACGATAATGATATTGATACCAAACCTAATAGAACTTATAAATTATTAAATTTACCAAAAATCGATTTTGTTATAAGTTCTTTATTAATCAATAACTCGGCAACTTTTTTAGCTGCAATTGGTGAAAATCAAGTTTATATCATTTCTTTACCTAAATTTTCAATTTTATCTTCATTTTTAAATGATGATTCAAAAAACCTAATCAACGTTGACTACTTTTCAATTGCAAATTCAATTTATTACAATACTACCAATAACAATACTAACTTGAAGATTTTAAATGTAACTTGGAATCCAATCTCACTAAATGACTCCAACCTAATCATCTTATCATCAGATTCCATCATTAGAACTTTTGATTTAAACTTGTCAAATGACTATCCATTCGAATCTTATAATTTATTAAATAAAATCAAAAATCCAATTTCAATAACTTTTGGTTCAAATTTTAACTCAAATGATAATCCAATATCAAACCTATCCCTATACATTTTAAATCAAGATGGCAAAATATACTCTTTATTTCCATTTTATCCAAGGATTTTATCAATCTCAAAAAAATTCCTATTAAATTTGTTAAATGATTTAAAATTCAATTCAAAAAAATTAACCTCCAATAACAATAACAGCAACAATTCACTCATTACTATGATTAACAACCAATTTATTTGGCTAAATCATTTAATTAACCAAATCAACGTTCCAAATCCAACTTTTCAATATAACCATAACATCTCCCTGGAAAAATTATACATTTTATATCCACTCTCTAATAACTTGTACAAAATTTCAAATTTGAATTTAATTGGCCCTTTAAAATTTAATCCCTTCCCAGAATCATTAAACGGAGTTTATTCAAATAATATAATCTCTGTCAATTCGGGCACAATTAATTTATTGGCAATTTCTTTTAATAACTCTTCTATATTGATTGTATTTCCAAGCAATAATAATATAATGCAATGGAATCTCCACAATAAAAATAAAAACTATAAAAACTATAATTATAGCTATATTGATAATGATTTTAATAACGGCAGCCACGATATTATTAAAATCAATAACCATGCTGAAAACATTGATCAAGATATTGATGACTTTAGTAATGAAATCAGTATTGTGGAAATTAAAACTGACGATAATAATAGAAAAAACGGTTTTAGCTTTAATTTTGAATATGAAATTGTTGATAATATTGAAGGTAAAAGCGATGATGATATCAATAATGGACAAAAATTATTGGGTTATTATAATAATAATAATAATAATAATAATAACGATCTAAATCAATCTGCACTGGTTTATGATCTCAAGGGTGATGGTATTGTTACTACAAGCAATCACGATTATAATTATGATCACAATACTAACAATTTTGAATTTTCAAGTTTGACTGTAATTTCGTGTATTAAGTTACCTTATGGTGATGAATATAATGGAAATGGAGAATTGTTACTAATTGAACCCAACGATAATATCCCATGTTTGTTTTTTGTCATTTATAATAATGGAATTATTAAATTTGATTTCTATAAACTAGGTAAAATACTAAATGATTCGATTGTTGATAATAATTTAGAATTTTTAGATAAATTTCTAAATTCTAATAGTTATCATGACTATTTAACACAAAATTATATTGATTTGCTTCTTATAAACGAATTTGATAACAGTTTTGGTAAACGCTTTAAGTTTAATGGTATTAATATATTAAATGATAATAATGGAGATAATTATGTTTTATCAATTATAAACTCTGAAGTCGATGTCTTTAAAATAGAAGATGATGAGAATGAAATCGATGAGAAATATTATCAGGAGAATTATGATTTCAATGACGATGACAATTTATTAAATTTAGAGAAAATGGCAAACGAGTTGGATGAAATTGACGAGAATGAAAAAATAAAGGATAGGGTTGATGAAGAGAGTAAGAAAAAGGGATACGAAACCATTTTAGTTAATAGACCTAACGAGGAATTGAATTTGATTCAAAATTTGATCAATAGACAGAAGAATATTATCAGTGAGTTGAATAACAATGCAAGTGTCCAATCAAATTTGAACCAGAGATTGAACTTGAAACTGAATCCTAAGGATATTGATAATTTTGAAAATGAAAATCGAAATGAGCAATTGCTAAAGATTATTGGGATAATTTCAAGAGAGTTTTATGTAAGAATTTTGAATTTTTATAAATTTGAAATGAATTTGCGAATGAATTTAGAATTGCAAAAGAAAGAATTTGAAAACGAGTTGGTCAAGTTGAATGAAATTAATTATAAAGTTGAAAATCTCAATCAAATTAATAACAGATGTGAAGAGAAGGAAAATGAGACTGATAAGAGGATTAGTAGTATTTTGGAAAGACAAGAGAGAATTGATTCAAGAATTGAAAAAATCATTAAAAACACTAGAAATTTAAAGGTTAATTTACCAATTAATAAAAAAGAAGAACAATGGTTTAAAGAGTTGGAATTGTTCGATAGCAAGATAAGTAAATCATTAGAACAACGGAAGAAAAGTTTGAAGAAGCAGTTTGTATTTATTAGAGATGAATTGGAGTATAATAAAAGAATCAATAAGCCTGGAAATGGAAATAACGTTGATTTGAAAGAGTTGAATTTGGTTAACAAGTATATTGAAAACGAGGATAATTTGATTAAAGGTGTTTCAAAAGATTTGTCTGACTCGTTATTTGAGATTGAGAACCAATTGAGGGGGATTAATTTAGAAGATTAGTCAATTATATAAATATAAATACGTATATATATATGTATAGGATATAATGATGTATAATGGTATATGGATATGTAAGAGTAACAAAAGGAAATTGGCCAATCAGAAACGAGAATTCCAAGTTGAGGGCAGTGGAAATCGAATTTTTATTGTAACTTTGAATAAATGTTTATTTCCTAAACGGGACGCGGAAGCGGGTCTAAACCCAGATTTGAAACAATTAGAGAAGAGAATTAGCAAAATGAGTAACATCGAAAGCTGATTATTAATGATGGAAGAAAAAACAGTTGAAATTCCCTTTTTTTTTTCATTATAATTATAAGAGTATTTCACAAAGACACAAAAATCCCAAAAAAGTTTGAGAAAACAAATAACCTTCAGGTCAGAATAAAAAAAATATGGTATTTCAAAAGTTTGAATTGCTCTTTTAAATACTCAGAATCGAAATATCTTATTCAATTGAAAACAAAATGAAGTGTGTAAAGAGTAACCTTACAAGGATCAATACTTTGGATTTAGATAATAATAATTCGAATGAACGTGAGGTCAAAGAAGATTTAGAACAACAACTCGAAAATACTAAGGATAATGATGATACCAATAAGAAAGAAGAATCGTTTGAAGTACCGGATGGTGGATACGGATGGGTGGTTGTTGGAGCAATTTTTTTGATTTCAGTTGTTACATGGGGAGCCAACGCTGGCTTTGCAGTGTATTTGGCACATTATTTGAGCAAGGATACCTTTGAAGGAGGAACAAAGATAGATTACGCTGTCACTGGAGGATTGGCGTTTGGATCGGGGTTGATGATTGCACCTCTTATAACTTATTTGAATGGACTATTTGGATTCAAAGTAACAATGCTGCTAGGGGCATTATTAGGTCTCACTGCAATGCTCCTTGCAAGTTTTGCTACCAAGTTGTGGCAGCTATATCTTACTCAGGGTGTTATCCAGGGCTTTGGGTTAGCGTTTACATATGTGCCATCAATGCCCATTATATCGCACTATTTCAAGAAGAAAAGGACGTTGGCAGCAGGAATTGCGGCCAGTGGCTCTGGATTGGGAGGCATCTTCTTTGCGTTGGTGATGGACAGGATCATGAGAAGCAAAGGTGTTCGGTGGGCGTTGCGATCACAGGGCATTATCTGTTTTGTGCTAATTAGTGTTTCTATTTCGATTTTAAGGGACCGAAGAGACCGGATTCAAGCTGAGTTCAGGGCCTTCGACAGAGCCATTTTGTGCAGCAAGGGTTTCTGGATCAATACGGCGTGGATAACTTTCGTGATTCTAGGGTATGTGGTGGTGCAGTACGCCATTTCCGACTTCACCAGGTCGCTTGGATATAGCACAAAACAGGGCTCGATCAACTCTGCGATGGTAGCATTGGGGGCATTTGTTTCCAGGCCTCTCTTGGGCACATTGGCCGACCGGTTTGGCACCGTCACAGTGGGAGGAATTGTGTACTTTTTGTGCTGTGTGTTGTGCTATGTGATGTGGGTTTTGTGCCGCAACTTTGCAACATCGCTCTTCTTCTCCATCCTCATCGGCGGGCTTATGGGCTACATCTGGGGCTCGTTGGGAACTATTGTGCCCAGGGTTGTGGGGTTGCCCAAAATGGGGGTTGCCTTCGGAATGCACTGGATCTGTATTGGCAGCATAGGAATCATATCCCCCATCATCGGGTTGGCGCTAAGAGGACCGGTGGACGAAAACAGTTACAATCCTGCTGCGTACCAGAATCCTGCTCTCTATTGTGGCTCGATGTTTCTAGCCGCCAGTTTTTTTTTGTTTTTGCTAAGAGCATTTTTGATTGCCAGGGAATTGGTAAGCGAGAACACGACTGATTCCGACTTTGGCAGAGAATTGGTTGTTGCTGTTTCTTGGAAGTTGGTGTTCATAAGCATGTTTCGTAGGGGAAAAACAAAGATATAGCGAAAAGAGATAAGAGGTAGCAGATATAATACAACACCACTGATGTTGTGTGCTATAAATAACCCATCGAGATAATGATGCTTTCTGTGCAGCACAAACAGCAGGTCTGGCCCGCCCTTGCCTTGCTCCAGCTTATCTCGCGGTTTGTAGAGCCTGGCTCTGCTGGGGCAACGCCGTCGAGGTTCGCGGCCCGGCTCTCACGTGCGGCTTGGGCTAATGTTGAGTCAGCGCTTAATTGTGCCTGAGAAGAACGCATAAACCATATAAATACTCGCCATCACCAAGTTTCCAATCTGCCTAACTTTGACTATCTTAGAGCAACTTCATTTTTAGAGATTGTTAAAGGAGGATCAAAACACCCCCAACAGACTTCTCCATCACCTCTCTTTATAAACCATTGTATCATTTAAAAACAGCATAAAATGAAGTTCTCTCCATCACTTCTATATTTTGCTTTGGTCTAAAATACTTTAAAAGGCAATTCGTTTTTCCTCATCTCTTCCCACCATCTTATCAGCTCTTCTCCTTCCCATTCTCCACTCAATATTCACCTATTTTTCACCTCTTTACTATCGAAAACTATTTTTTGTAACCGCTTTCCTATAGAATGTTTTCTTTCTCTAGCATAGATAATGACACACAAAATGATGCCCAACGCAATATAGAAAAGGCCAAAGATAAAGATAAAGATAAAGATAAAGATAAAGACAAAGACAAAGACAAAGACAACAGCGATACCAAGAACACCAAAGATGACGATATCAAATCATCCATTCCATCTAATATACCCTCTATTAATGAAGACGACTATGTCTCCATAATTTTTCCTGATATAAGCGCTTTCAACTATTTTAAAAATGAACTAAACGATTTATCTAAAAACTACAACTTTTTTATAAACCATTATGAACTTCAAATTCAGGGTTTTGAATCCTATTTAATTGAACAATGGCTATACTACAGAAAAATAGGCACTCTAATCACAACGTATACTGGAAATCCCAATGATAAAATTATTTCAGTCTTTGTCAAATTTAATAAACGTTTATTGAAATTATCCAAAAATTTAACCAACTATATCAGTGAATTGAATCAGTTCCAAATAACTAAAAAGTTCAATTATAATAACTTAGCCTATCTTTACATTGCAAATTTATCCTTTTTTTTCAATGATGATAACAACCTAAACTTAAACCTTCTAAAGATTAATAACAACCTAATTAATTCGAAGGATTTGTTTTCAATTTATAACCAATTTATCACCAATTTTAACCTTAAAAAATTGAGTTGCGGCTCAAGATCTGCTTTAATTCACAATAACCCTTCTTCTGCTTCCATCTTGAAATTCAATCAAATGTTTAAAATAAACAACAACAACAACAATGCAAATACCAAATCAAGCAAAAACGAATTAAATAACTCAATTAATACATCCAATCCTACCTTAAATGATCACATTCCAATAAACAATAACAACTATATCACCCATCTTCAAAACAATAAAAACCTGAACAAAAATAATAAAATCATCACCATAGATAAATCAGTTAGACTTTTAATTTTTTTTCTCAAAATCTCTTTATATTACTTACAACTACTACCTTCAATCTACATTCAAGACTCCTTAATTTGTGAAAAAACTGAATTGGCCATAAAAAATTGGTGGAATCTTTTTGGCTCAATTTACTTTAAAAATGAACTAATTAAAAAAAAGTTAAATTACCAAAAGATCATTTCAAATCAGATTAACTACCAACTATCCATCCCTGCAATTCTAAGCTTTACTATAAACATTTACTTGAGATTGTTTGTTTTAATATCAAAATCAAACGATAACAAGTTCCTTAAAAAGGATCCTTTTGATGTTCTCAATTTCATCAATATTATTTATCAATTCCAAAAAATATACAAATTACCCCAAACTAATTATCTAGATAATGATACCATTCTGAATATAATATCTCTAAGTAATTCGAAATTCAGCAATGATATTAAATTTAAAAAATTCTTAAAAAATCACATTGTGTCTTCAAAATTGAACCTAAATTATATCGATTTAACTAAAAAAAATTTGAGCAAACTAAAAAATAACATTTCAACTTCAAATAATTCAATGCAACTTCCCTCAAATTCTGATTTTAAACCTTTTCAGCCGCCTAACATCAAGATTTCCACTGTTACTTCCTTGATTATCAATTCTCCTCCCAGCTCTTCAATTACCTCAAATTCTATTCCAACAAATAATAATTTATCTCCTTCAAATATAAGTCCGTCAAATATCCAGCCGTCGTCCGACTCAAATTCACTGTTAAACAATAATAGCAATAACAATATCAGCATAAATACTTTTTCATCCCCAAATATCTCATCAAATCATAATCATTCAAAATCTTCTTCAAGCTTAAACTTGAGTCTTTCTATCAAAAATGATAAAACAAAATCCGATAAATCTAAATCTGAATTAAAATCTTTTTCAAATTTTTGTTTAAATGATTTAAATTCATTTGATGACTTGGTATTTCTTGATATTAATAAATTTTTGTACATAATTCAAGGAAAAAGATTAAAACACCTATGGTATGGAGCCGGTTCAGATTATGATTTTGATCCTTCAGTATTTAATCAGGTAGAAACTATTTTTTTCACATTACCCGCAAATAATACGACAAACCAAAATGAAAAGTCTAATCTGAATTCAAGCTCTAATCAGTATAATATTCATCTAAATCATCATCAACATCATCATCATTACAACAACAGTGTTGCAAATGAAACAAATCATAATCCCAGCTCCTCATACTCTGAAGGGCTTTCGAATTTAAATTCAATTAAATCTAAAGGCAAGAAATTGATAAAAGAAAAATTTCATAATAGAGCTAAATCTACCGTACTTGAAATCAGCTATGATCAAACTTATTGTGATGATTGTGAATACTGTAATGAATCGTTAGTGAATGATTTGAAAGTTGCTAAAAATGATTTTGATGTGAGCATCCCCTCAGAAATAAATAATAGTAATAGTGACGAAGATAAATCATCTAAAAATGACATTAAGGTTATTAAGATTAGTTTGGATGATAAAGATAATAATAAAAGTGAATCAAAAAATGAAGCTGAAAACGAAAGCCCGTCTGAAAGCGAATACGAAAATGAACAAGCTACTTACACAAAACTTGAGGAGGAAATCAACAAAGATTTTGCCATAGCATTAACTCGAAGATCTTCATTTCCATTTATCAGTCGGGAAATCAATGCCATTCAAATAGAATATGATCATGTTTACATAAATAAATTATTATTCAACAGAAAGTCTGCAAATAATGAAAATGACACTAGTGACATTAAATCATTTAGTGAGATAGAAGAAAATTTAAAAGTTAATCAATGGGATTATCCCTTTGATTCCTCAATTGAATTTATTTCCAGATTAACGATTCAAAATAAAATTAACAATTTAGAACTTTCGAATAAATACCACAATGAATTCAAAAGATTTGAACTAAAACTAAACGACTTATATCTAAAATGCGCATCAAGGTTTTTGGAACTTACTGAATTAATCAAGTCATTGAATTTGGATATCGATTTAAACCTAAAGCTAAATAACAATAAGTTTTTGAAAAAGCTAAATGAAGTTGAAACTTTGTATGCCAAATTAAAGTATGAATATCGTGTTTTAAAAATACGACTTAGAGATCTTGATGTCTCTACGAATGAGCTTGATAATAAGATAGAGTACCTTGAAAACCGTTTAGCAAGAGCTAAGCTAACTTATCTTGGAATTGTTAAGGAAGTCAGTAAGGAAAATAGATCTAAAGCTGATAGAACATATGAAGATTTGTTGCTAGATATACAACAGTTTATTGGTGATTATGGATTTAGTATTCCTGTTGATGAGTTGGACTGTTTGGATACATCGCTAATTGACAAGACAGTCAATGATCCAAAATTTCTACAAAGCTGCACGCTAAGAACAAACGAGATCCTTAAACATTTTGGTGATGCTGAACAAAAAAAGAGTACAACCCCTGTTCCGAGTCCGGATGCCAACGAACAAGAAAAAACAGCCCAAATCAACGGCTGTTTTAGTTATATCACAAATTTCTTCATCGAAATCAAAAAAAGGTGTCATCTAATCAAAAAGAAATAGATTGTTTTTTATTTTTTGTCTTTTTAACCTTCCTCTAAGCATCTTCTAAAGATTCTTTAATTTCTATTTCTTTTTTGTAACTTGTATTTTTTATTTCTAGATTTTTGTTTTGTTCTTCCTGTTTTATACACACTCCCAGCGTTTCCAGCTTCTAATGATATAATACACACCCTGCAGAAGCACCAAAACCGCCTTTGGCAGCAGACGTCCGAAGCCCTTCAAAAGCCGGGCCATGTGACCGCCTCTCTTTGTAATGCCCCTTCTGCTATTTAAGCATCCAAGAGCATATTCTCTTCGATTGGCCAAAATATATTCGATTTCAATGGGAACGTTGAATGCAAACATTTTTTATATCTGTTATTTTCTATTAGCTCTTTCAATTACACATTCCTCATCATGTCTGATTTGCCCTCCAGTTTCGATTCCTTGGACAAAACCGTAACGTAAGTTGGAGATCAATCTTTTTTTCCCTTGCTGGACAAGGATCGAGTCTTGGTACTAACAATTGCCCATTATATTATTTTGCCAGTCCATTGAGTTTTGGCCAAAAGTTTTTAAAACACCTTAAAGAGGAGCCATTGGTCACTGGTGGTATTATATTAACATGTGGTGCTGTAACATTAGCAGCAAAAGCTGTTAGAACCGGTAATAGAGCTGCTGCTCAAAAGTGGTTCAGATACAGAGTTGGTTTTCAAGCTTTCACCATAGTTGTTCTAGTTGCCGGTGGTATTCTCTATGAAAATAAATCCAAACAAGCTACCAGATCCAGAGAAGAATTACTAGCCGAAAAGGCCAAAATCAGAGAACGCTTGTGGATTGAAGAATTAGAAAAAAGAGATCTTGAAATCAAACAAAGGCAAAGAAGAGCCGAGTATGTCAGAGCTGCGAAATTACAAGCTGCTGAGTTGGAAAGGAAAGAAATTGAAAAGCTAGAGGCTGCTGAGAAACAATTGAATACAGCAGAATCTGATGCTAAAAAAGTTGAAAACAAAAATTTAAATGTAGATCAAGTCGATTAAATTATAAATAAAAAAACTATTTTAATTGCAATTTGATTCAAACTCAACAAACGTTGTGAATATCCAAATTAATTAATATTTGCTTTTTGTATTTGTTTCTTTTTTTCAATACATTCATGCCTTTAATATTGACAATTTATGTTATATTTTTTCTTCCGATGATTACTTTTTCTCTTTTGCATTTTTTTTTTCTGTCTCAATAAAATACTTTTGTTAAAAAAGAATTGTTTAATGTTCAGAAAAAGGTATTTTGCTCGCGATCCTAAACAATAAGAGAAGAAAAAAAAACCAAAAGACACTATATATCTGTATACTAATAATACTATAATTATGAGTGAAATTTATTAATATTAATAGAATTGTTATATTAAACTATTAAGCAAGCTATTAAATGAATCGGTGATAGCACTAATAAATTAAAAACAAAAATAAATATTAATTCTTTGAATATTTATAAAAAATTAAGAAAAATTGCTTTGGGGGTTCTTTCCCTCGCCAGTTGAAGAAGCCTCTGTTGTTTTTGTTCCTTCTTCAGAAAGGAAATTAAGATCAAGTCCATTTGCAACTTTTTCCTCGACGTTTTTGATATCAGATAAACCATAAACTCCAATCATGAAAATATCCAAAATACCAGCAACACATGAAAATACCAAGGCAACAATACCTCTAGCAGTAAATCCACCTGGTAGTGGTTTGGGTTGAACATCCTCATTGCTTAAATCAAGAAAATCTTCCGAATTACCAGCTGCATTTCCAACAAGACTAATACCTGCTGCTTCGCAAATGCTAACATAGTTTTCTGTCAACTGCTGATTTTCATTTTTCTGTATTTCCAATGGTGCCTCAATTATTGTTAATGCTAAACCCTGACTTAAATGCCATTCAATATGACAATGGAAATACCAAACACCTGGGTTATCAGCTCTAAATCTAATAACAAAATATGACTGTGGTCTCACATAAATAGTGTCTCTTCTCATTGGATATTCTGGCCAATCTCCATGATTCGACTCATTGAAAGCAATTGGATCTGATTTATCTTCAAAGTTTGCAGCTCTTTCGATTACTTGGAATGCATGGCCATGTAAATGAAATGGATGTTTACCTGTATCTTGATTGCTAAGAACAAGTTGGACAACTTCGTTGTGTTGTAAAACAAATGAGTTTGTATTTGAACCATAAACTGCCTGGTTTGTTGCTAATTTGCCTGCAGATAAAACAGTAATTAAAGTTGGAACTTTGGGTTTGACATAAGTAACATTATTGAAAAACGCATAGTTAATGCCATCTCCAAGATTATCCATCACAACATCAACAGTAATTTCAAAATCGTAATCGTCATAAATTTCTTCCTCTTCTAAGGGTTGCAAATAGAAATCATCGAGAAAATCGTCAATTGAATCAACATAGTATTCCCCTGGCAATTCATTATTTTCATCATAAACCATATAATTGGTTGCATTTAATAACAAATCAGATGGCATAACGTCCAACATATCATCATCAAATTTTTGCATAAAGGCATAGTTTTTATCTGTAGAATTTTTAGTCTGAATAAGGACAGAATATCTTTGAGCAACAGTGATATATATCATTTCAGTTTCATTCGGTTGAACATAAATACCATCAACAGCAATAACAGTCATTGTATGGTCTTCAATATAAAGATATTGAGAAACAAATGCACCAATGTTAATGATATGTGCCAAGTATGTCTTTCCTGGCTCAACAACCCAAGAATTATTTCTTGTATCGTTAAATAAAAGATTTTGTGGAATTGGCTCAGCTCCAGTGGGATTATAAAGGTTTAAGAAAGATTTATCAAGAGTTGGAGAATCATCATGATACCACTCACTAACCGTTATAACTGTTTTCTCATCGTAATCATATGGAAAATCAGAATCGTGTATAATAAATGCTGCTCTCATACCATCGCCATATTGTCCTTTGGTGTGTGAATGATACCAATAAGCACCAACTTGGTTATCAACGGAAAAATTATATAACATTGTTTGACCTGGAACAATTGTACATTGTGTAATCATTTCTGGTCCATCCATTTGATTTGAACCATTTTGAAATAAGCCATGGAAATGTAGAGAGGTATTTTGATTCTCCAAACCATTGGTCAAATAAAGCTGAACCCTATCTCCTTTATCGACTTCTAGAGTTGGCAATGGCCAAGTGTCGTTGAACCCAACAACAGTTCTATTAAAACAGCCATCAGGATTTGCATCAACATAGGTAACTTCAAAGTACCATGTGTGAGTTTTAGCTTGAGCATTTTTAGCTAAGGCAAATAAGATTGTTATTAGAAACAAGCTAAGTGAACAAAATAAACCCATTGTCTAATTATGATAAAAAAATGACTAAATGAATAAACTTGTTTATCCTTTTGCTTTTATGTGTATCATGCCTAATGATACAAGTAAAATACAAGAGAAAATAATCCGATAGTAAAAAAATTTGCAAGAATATTTTTTCTTAAATATATACCCAAAAATTTTATTTCAGAAAAAAAATAGTGGATTCTGCAACCATGTCACTTTTTGCTTTCTGTCTCTTTCTTTTACCTATTGCATATTGGTTTAATGATAGCAGAGTATTTAATTTACACCATCATTGAATTCAACATAAAAATGCCCAAAATGAAAAAAATAAATAGCAATCGAAAGGTTAGTTTAGTGTTTAATTCTATAAAATAGATCAAGCCAATAATAAAATTTAGAAATTCTCAAATCACTAAAATTTTATCTAAATCATCAATTAAAGATAATTGGTTGACCTGAATTTGTTGATTAATTAATATCTCAATTCGCGGATTGACAACCTAAATGAAAAATTAGAATTAATATTTCTCTGCAAATTAACAATAATTTATGTTTTCCCTTTTGAAAACATAAACATTAGAGAGAGAAAACGGAAAGGATATATTTGACAATTATATTTCCCTTCTTCAAGGTGAACACACGCTGTACAAAATTAAGACTTATTAAGCATTTTGGTGTTCACAATTGCATATCAACATTTAAACTTTCTCAAAACTTAAAATCCAAACCATAAAGCTGAATTAACTATTTATACTTTGTTTTGCATATTGTCTGCACACTGAATTTGATTATTATTATATAAGCTCACGTTTTGTATCACATGATCTATTTGAGATTTTTCAATCTTTTTTTTCGCTATGCAAAAATTTTCAGACTGAAAAATTCAATCTCAATTTGAGCTGGAAAAAATTGATTTCTTGATATTCTTTGGTGTTAGAGGTATATCATAATCTTATATCTTGTGTGATTTCAGTTATTTTGGTTTAATAATTCAAATTTTAACTGTATTTCAAGATGTCTTTTGTGTTAACAGAAACTGCTGCCGGTTATGCTCTATTAAAATCTTCTGATAAAAAAATTTACAAAAGTACAACTCTTGTACAGGATTTAAATTCCTCTCAAAAAGTTGCCTCACAATTTAAAATTGCTGCTTTTTCTAAATTTGATTCTGCCGCAAATGCTTTAGAAGAATCGAATTCGATTATAGAAGGAAAAGTTTCTTCTCAATTAGAAAAGTTATTGAAAGAATGCACTTCTTCTAAAAAAGCAACATTAGTTGTTTCTGATACCAAGTTAGCTAATGCTATCAACAAATTAGGTTTGAATTTATCATTGATATCTGATGCTGCTTCCTTGGATTTATATAGGGCAATTAGGGAGTATTTACCTGATTTATTACCTGGCTTAACCGACCAAGATCTTTCGAAAATGTCCTTAGGTTTATCCCATTCAATTGGTCGTCATAAACTTAAATTTTCTGCTGATAAAGTTGATACTATGATTGTTCAAGCAATTGCTTTGTTGGATGATTTAGATAAAGAAATAAACGTATATGCGATGAGATGTAAAGAATGGTATGGATGGCACTTTCCAGAATTAGCTAAAATTGTTACTGATTCCGTTGCGTACTCGAGAATTATCATAAAAATGGGTATAAGATCTAATTGTGCTGAAACTGACTTTGCTGATATCTTACCTGAAGAAATAGAAGAAAGAGTCAAATCAGCTGCCGAAGTTTCGATGGGTACCGAAATTACTGATATTGATTTATTAAATATTACTGCCTTAGCAAACCAAATTGTTGAATTTTCTGCTTACAGAGAACAATTATCTAATTATCTTACATCAAGAATGAAAGCAATTGCTCCAAATTTGACTGCTTTACTTGGTGAATTGGTTGGTGCTAGGTTAATAGCTCACGCTGGTTCTTTGATTTCTTTGGCCAAGGCTCCTGCCTCAACTGTTCAAATTCTTGGTTCTGAAAAAGCTTTATTCAGAGCTTTAAAAACAAAACACGATACACCAAAATATGGTTTGATTTATCATGCCTCTTTAGTTGGTCAAGCAACCGGTAAAAATAAGGGTAAAATTGCCAGGGTGTTGGCAGCAAAAGCTTCTCTTGCATTAAGATATGATGCCTTAGCCGAAGAAAGAGATGATAATGGTGACTTGGGTATTCAGGT
This sequence comes from Ascoidea tarda (nom. inval.), assembly GCA_030560485.1. Taxonomy (NCBI): domain Eukaryota; kingdom Fungi; phylum Ascomycota; class Saccharomycetes; order Ascoideales; family Ascoideaceae; genus Ascoidea; species Ascoidea tarda (nom. inval.). The sequence continues at coordinate 42,143 of JAKTTS010000031.1, read as the reverse complement.
TAGATCTAAAGTTGAAGAAAGATTAAGCATTTTGGAAGGGAGGGATTTAAAAACCTCAACAAAAATCAACAAAAATGATCCAAAATTTAATATAACCGAAGCCAGGGCTTATAACACTGATGCTGATGCTCTACCAGATGTTTCCATGAAAGAAGTGGACTCTGATGATGAGAGTGATGATGAAAATGTAGCTATAAAGGAAAATACAAAGAAAGAGAAAAAAGAAAAGAAAGAGAAAAAGGAAAAGAAAGAAAAGAAAGAAAAGAAAGAAAAGAAAGAAAAGAAAGAAAAGAAAGATAAAAAGGAGAAAAAAAGTAAAAAGAAAGATGAAGATAACGATGATGAAGAGGACAATAAAGAAGTAGTTGTAAATGAAGAGGTTGAGGAAAAAGTAGTTGCAAAGAAAGAGAAAAAGGAAAAGAAAGAGAAAAAGGAAAAGAAAAGTAAAAAGAGAAAGATAGATGAAGATGATGAAGATATCAAAAACGAAGTACCTGTAAAGATCCCAAAGAAAGACAAGAAAGAGAAAAAAGAGAAAAAAGACAAGAAAGATAAAAAGAAGAAAGATAAAAAATAATTAAACAGTAAAAGTATTATAAATTATTTTAGATTTAGTGTTTACTTCTAAAACTCAAAGAATTAGAAATTAATTTGTATTGCATATATCAACTACACTTATTTTATTGGATTTTTGAACTTTTTATTTGAGAATTGTAATTTTATTCTTTAGTTTTTATTTTCATCTTTATTTTTATTTTTATTTTTATTTTTACTTTTATGATGTTTTTTTATTACACCGAATTTTTTTTAACTAATTAAAATCATATTTTACTCAATATTATTACTACAAAATACCAAAAACCTTTAAAAATACAAGAATATCTTTTATCAAATTGAAACTAAAAAAAATAAAAACAAAAATTTATATATCGTCATCACCATTCTCTATAACTTTCTTAAATGAAAAAGGTTCATAAGCGTAACCTTCTCCTTGGAAAAACTTTGACATTGATTCAATCCAATGCAATCTTAAAGCATGTAACATTGCTGAAGTACCTTCCATTATAACTAATACACAAACACTCAATACAAACCAGATTGCAAACATAAAAAAGGCAAAAGTCACAGTCCCAAAACTTGTTTTGGAACCAGTGAATGCACTGCTTATAGTCATTCCCCATAAGACAGTTGATAATTGTGAATGAGCCAATGATAAAGCCCATAAACGAAGGTATGAGGCAGTATGAGAAACGCAATTTAAACAGAATTCAATTGTATGAATAACTTGATGAATCATTATATCGCCAAAATCAAAAGATTTTTGCTGACCTTCTTCCGATAAACCGGTTGTTATTTCAGTATTAATTCTATAATTCACATCCACTTCTCCATCCGAATTATCTTCATAATCGACAATAACAAATTGACTGTTGCTAACACTTATATTATCCTGTACTCTGTTACTAAAATCCTCAAGTTCTGCTTCATGCAAAGAGGTATAACCGGAATTAACAGCGGCGTTGTGCTTGTTTCTCAACGCCATTGGTTTATATAGCAATAACCAAGGAACACATATTAATGCAACAAGCAATAAGAAAACTTGAAAAAAAGCTTGACCAGGATACAATTCTTCATCAATTGTACCTGGAGATAAAAACATGTTAATTAGCATATTTAATAAACTTGGTGGAGGCTTATTAATCTTATACCAGTCAACACACCACTTATAGACAATTGTTATGCAGAGATAACCGAATATACTTGACATGAATAAAATACTTGGAATAAAATTACCTATCAAATCAATCTTTGAATTAAAAAATTTATAATTAACACAAGAAAAACATAATGAGTAGAGCATGTGGATAAAACCGATTAATATGGATAATTTCATTTTATAAGAATTTAAAAATAGTAAAGCATTATCGGTACCATGCCAGGCAGAATCAATTCCAAGAAAATAAACGGGATGGTTGGGATTTTGTGTTGCTTCAATTGAATCGCCTGAATTAAAATCTTTTGGCCATTCCCAACCAGATTTAAAAAGAGTCATTGGAATTGAAAAGATATCATTATAAACCAAACCAGTGAACATTGAAAAAATGCCCATTAAAAAAATTAAATATCTACCAGAATATATCATATCAAACATATCGTCTTTTTTAATTTTTGAAAATTTCAATTCATTTATAATAAGATATAAGCCAACCAACATTAATATAAAACCGTGACCAAGATCACCAAACATTAAAGCGAATATAAAAGGAAAAGTTGCTATTGTTGGCAATCCAGGGTTAACTTCTCTATATGTTGCAATTCCATAGGAATCACATAAATTTTGAAAAACCTGTGTAAATTTATTTGTTTTATGAAAAGTCGGAGGAGTTCTATTTGTTTTTAAGACATTTACCACTGCAACGGTTTGAGAAGTGTTTATTGGATCCATGTTAGATAGAGAAGCTCTATCAGTTATATCTCTTAGGGCATTTTTAAGTAATTGTATATCATAAGTTGGTACCCAGCCCTCAGCGATTAGAGTATGCCTTGAATTATCAAAATCAAATTTATTCATTGTTATAAAGATTGATTTCTCCATTTTAATTAAGATTGACCAATAGTAGATTTTATCGGATATTAGGGATAATTCCAAGTTTAAGGTTTGTTGAGTTTGATCAAGAACTTGATTTAAATCATCTAATTTGCTATTAAGAGTGTTTAAGTCATTTTGATAATTATTGTCGTTAAAATCATTTTGGTAATTATTGTTGATGTTGAAAACTTTCGCGTTTAAAGATATTAGTACTCTTTTTGTAATATTGATCAAATTTTTACCATGAGTGTAGATTATAAAGACATCTTTTAGAATATTTTCGTTTGTGGATTCATCAATTATTGGATCATCTATAGGTATATGATTGAAGAATAAGTTACCTCTAAGAGTTCTCCAAAGAATTGTTTGGACTTTATCTATTTTGTCTCTTTCTATCGTGCCGATTATGAAGTCTATGGCAGGCAATGGATTTGAATTTATTATAGTGTTTTCGATTATATTTGAGTCATTATTAGGAATAAGATTTGCAGGAAAATCTAAATTAATTGATTGTTCTTCTACTAAAAGAGGAGAATCATCATGATTTGAGCTATCAATAGAGAATCTGTTATCGATATTATTATTTTGGTTTAATTGACTTTGACGAGAGAAAAAATTATTTGAAATTAATAATACGTGTCTATTTTCAATTAGGTTGTATTTCTTTTGAGATAGATTTCGCAAATTAGTTGATAAATCATTGATTTTCAGTTCATAGTGAGAGATTAGTTCAATAAGTTGATCAATTTTAGAGGATTTTAAAGGAGGAGAAGATTGGATTTTGTTTTGAGTTGTTGGATCGAATTCTATTGGATCGTAAATATTTCCAGTTATAGATTCATTTTGAATTTCATTTTCGTTGTTGTTTTCGCTTTCATTATTATTGTTGAGGTTGATATTATTATCAATTAATTGATAATTTAAGTTTATTGCTAGATGTTGATCGTTGATTATTTTGTATAGATAACGTAATTGTCTTTGAGTATTATCAAATCTTCTAATTTCGTTGACATAATTTCTTTGAAACGAGCTTATATTTTTATTCAAGTCTCTGAACTGAACGTTGCTCATAGAGCCAAACGCTGCAATAACGTCTCTAACTATTTCAGTTGCAACGTAGATTTGGATTAAAGACATATCCGCGGAGCCTATAAATGGAAAAGGTTAGTAATGGTAATCATTGAATACATATGAGAGATTTGGATCAAATGAAGATCGAATCAAAAGCAGATCAAAGCGTATCATATGAATTCAAGATGTCTCCAAGAATCAAGATACTGATTGGATTGAGATAGAAGCACGTACGGAAAATAGATTCTTGACTGTTCATTGTGGCAAATATTCATATACAAAAAAAGAAGCAATGGCAGAAAAAGCGACTCGCTATCAGACAATGGCTTTCTACTCATAGCTACAAAGAAAGAAAGAAAGAAAGAAAGAAAGATAGAGATGAACAAGTGTAAGGAATACACGTGACGAGGCTGTTTTGATTATATCGTGTTCCCTTTTGGGTAAGCAAGAGATAGAGAGAGAGGCAGTGGAAGTGTGCTGTGGAGGTGTGTATTACGGCCGCAGTACTTAGATGACGTCGTCGTCGTCGACATTAAGGGTGCCCTCGCTCCTCATGTTCTCAGGAGGCATGATGGTTGGGATGAATTCCAACACGATGTAGCCAATTCCAACCAACGCGATGATGAAGCCAGGGAAGACCTTGAGAAAGTGGTCATGACCAACAATTGTACCAATCAAAAGATAAACTAAGAAAATAACAGCACTGTTAGTAATTGAGCTGTTTTATAGTCATCAAGAAGAGCAGAACGCAGGGAAACATTAAAAATATACATACAAAACCCTCTTCCAATAAAGGAGAATAAAAATGAAGCGTAGTTGATCACTTGAGGAGGAACATTAAATTCTGAAATAGAAAAGTTAGTATTTGCAATCGAACTAGTGCAAGAATGAACTGTAAATGGCTATTCCATGCTTACCAAGATAACCAACTAATAACCCGAATGCAATTGCATAAAGTCCCAAAATAAACTGTCGATAAGCGTTAGTAGACCTAAGAAAATTTTCTGTGAATAATAAGGCACAAAATAAAGTCGTCAACATACACCAGTCCTGTAATTGTGTTAGTAAATGGAATGCTGCAACTCGGCTCAATTAAAGCATTTTGGAATCAGTTCAACTCACAATCCTTGGAATAACTCAGAGAGACCACACAATGTCTAGAATGAAAGCGTTTGTTAGTAGCGAGTTCTGTGTAGCACATCAGCATCAATCAACGTACAGAAAAGAGAGCAACGATCAAGTTTGTGATCTTAAAGGCCCCAGAGAGGTCTGTAGAACGAGGTGAATCAAGAGAGTCCATCTTTTGTTGTAAATGGTGTCTTTGAGTGTTTTTGGTGGAAGTGGATGGTTTGTACCTTCTTTGTGTCTGTGCTATGTTTTTTCAAGCGCACGCGCCTCTTCACGCCAGCATTTTCTGTGGCTTTGAACGCGCTACACTCCAACACTCGCCACTATAGTACAGTTACAATTACAATTACAATACATAAATCAAAACACAATGTCACAGGCCATCAGGCCTCAAATCCAGTTTGTGTTGCCTTATATTTTATCTTATCTGCTCCAGGAGGGGCTCGCACCACACTGGAACCCCCATCACTGCTCACGCCAGCATTTGCACTGTTTCCGTGTTCCTTAAACTCTCTATCCTTCTGAGCTAGAAGCTTCATTTGCTTTCGAACAATTATAGCAATCTTTCGCTGCTGTAGGCTGTCGTTTCCAAGGTTTTTAATCTTGCTCCAGCTTATTCTTACAGGATTGTTTTTGATCAACACAATCCCCGGCCCTTTCAATTCTCTCGGCTTATCGATTATTCGAGACAATAGTTCAGCATTTTCTCTCTTATCAAACGATATAAAACCACATCTTGACTGATGCTTCACTATTATCGTAGATACTATATTTCCATTTTTCATCAACTTATTACTATTACCATCATTATTGAATCTATGTTTGATTATTAAATCTTCAAAAAACTCTTTTATAGTGTATTGTGGCAACTCATCATTAATACCAAATAAGAAAAACGATTTGATTGTTTCATCTTTGGGAACCTTTAAGTTTCCATTAAATGGTAACCTTGATATAAGTTTACTTATATCAACTGAATTCAAGTTGTTGTAATTATTGTCCATAGTATCTCCGTTGTAATTAGTCTTCTTGCTCTCATATCTTTGGTGACTATGATTAACTTTATTGCTATTATTAATCCTTCTTTGATTTTGAGCCAATTTCTCTAGTATTTCCTTTGCCATCCTTTTAGCTTTTTCTTCATTATCATTCTCATTTTGATTCAGTTCTTCTTCTTCTTTTCCCTCAAATTCAGAGTCGTTTTTAATTAATAGCCGGTCTTTATTCTCTTTATTATACTTTAATTTTAAATACTTTTTGTCTTCCTCTTGTGCTATATATCGCTTTGTAACCTCATTCTTTGAATAATTCGCATTAAATTTATTCTTAACCCCAGACATTCGAAATGCTGCATCTCTTAAATGTAATGGTATTCCATATGTTAAATCTAACATACAAACTTGGCAACAGTTTCTTTGTCTGGCACAAGTCAAACAAAACTTTGTGGTCAAGTAATTCTTCTTCCTCACTTTACTGTTATTACTATTAACACTTTCATTAATACTCATCCATCCGAAACTAGTATAAGGTCTGGTACATAATTTACATTGTTTGCCTTCTTTCTCTTTGATCATATTAATAAATGGATTACTACCCAAACATTTCTCGCAAATTGCTGGCACCTCAGTCTCACTAATATCCTCCATGTTATTTTCAATTTTTTATTGCTTTTATTAATCATCTATTATGTTAAAATTAAAATTAATTTCAAAAATAACACAATAATATTGCAAATCATCGAAAGAAAAATTCCGATGCACGTGGTTTACAACTTTTTTATTTTTTAATCTTTTATTTTCCCATCTTTTTGATTTCACATATCGAATTCTAATTTTTACCATCAACCAATAAAATTACTAATCAAAATGAATAGAGAAGGTTTTGTTCCCCCAACCCAATCAAACTCTGCTGCTGCTGCTGCTGGTGTTTCTAGTTTCAAAAACTACGGAATCAAATATGTCTGTGCTTCCTGTGCTGTTCCCTTTACTTTAGGTAAAAATGAACCTGTTAGATGCAAAGAATGTGGTCATAGAATTCTTTATAAAGCAAGAACAAGAAGAATGGTTCAATTTGAAGCTCGTTAATCAAATTTACAATTAATCAATATAATAATACAATAATACAATAATACGCTAAGAAATTAGTATGATAAATTGGTAAGCTGGAAAAGATTACTCATTGTTGATTCACTATCTATCCTTTAATTAGTGCTTGTAATCTTATTAAATAAATAGATCTTTTTTGTTTTTTTACATGTTTTTGTAATGGTTTTTTTGTAGCTTTTAATAAACAAATCAAATAATCAATTATTAAAATAATAGTAAGGACTACTACTGTAATTAATATAAATTAAAGCTAAAAACTCAAACAAAAAATCTTCAAAGAATCTTTAAAATATAAACAAAAATATAATTATTCAGGAAAGATAAGGATTAAAAAAAACATCAAACAAAATATATTAATAGTAATAAATTTTTTAAAGATAAATCAAAATAAGATAGATAAGGTAAAGACAAAATAAAATGAAAATATATATTTAAAAAAAAAAAATGATTGAATTTATGAATTCAGTTCAAACAAAAATAACTAAAAAAAAACAAATAAGATAGAATAAAAAAAATAATGACATAAATATAATTTGATAATTACATATTTTTTTTTTTCAAAAAATTTTAGTCCAAATTTTCAATTTTTTTGTTTTTTGTTGAATAATAATGGTATTGAAGTAGGAAAGTAATAAACTAAAATAGTAAAGTAAAGTAATAAAATAAATTTAAATTAGTAAATTAATTAATCATCGAAAAGATAAGATAAAATAAAATAAAATAAAATAAAATAAATAAGAAAAGATAAGGGAAACTAGGGAAAAAACAAGATAATATAATAAAAACAAAACAAAAATAAAAATAAGAATAAAATAAGATAAAATAAGATAAGATAAGATAAAATAAGATAAAGACAAAATAATAATAAAACCTTAGTATTTTGGATTATTGATTTTTGATTAGTTATTGATTTTGAATTGAATTTCTTTTTTGAATAAATTTCCAATTGAATTATTGTGAAAATTGAAAAATTTATATTTTGCTATATAAAATTAGGAATTAATTTATAAGTTTCAAAATAAATAAAAAAGGAAAGCAGAACAAAACAAGTTTGAAATTATTATTGTAATTATTGTAATTATTATTATTATTATTATTATTATTATTATTATTATTATTATTATTAATATTATTATTGTTGTTGTTGTTGTGATTCATATTATCATTATTGTGATTCATATTATTAATATTACTCGATTATTATAATTTCATCAATATCTTTTTTATTTATTTATTTAAGCATTTATTTAAAAATGAGAATTTTAATCAATTTAAATTAATCTATTCGTCTTGTCTTTTGTCTTCTTGAATTGGAGCATCATCTGGGTTTTCCGACATATCAGAAGTCCATAAAGTCAAGTTATCACGCAACAATTGCATAATAAGAGTTGAGTCTTTGTAAGATTCTTCAGATAAAGTATCCAATTCAGCAATAGCATCGTCAAAGGCTTGTTTAGCTAAGTGACAAGCTCTGTCAGGAGCATTAAGAATTTCATAGTAAAAGACAGAGAAATTAAGGGCCAATCCTAATCTAATTGGATGAGTTGGAGGTAATTCAGTTACAGCAACATCAGAAGCAGATTTGTAAGCTTCTAAAGATAAGTCAGCAGCTTCTTTACGTTTGTCGTTAACAGCGAATTCAGCCAAGTAACGATGGTAGTCACCTTTCATCTTATAGTAGAATACTTTGCTTTCACCTGTTTGAGCAGAAGGAATTAAATGTTTTGATAAAACAGATAAGATATCGTCACAAATTTTAGTTAATTCGGTTTCAATTTTGGAACGATAATCTCTGATCAAGTTAACTTGGAGTTCATTACCTTTGGATTCTTCTTTCTGTTCAATTGAAGAAACGATTCTCCAAGAAGCACGACGAGCACCAATAACGTTTTTGTAAGCAACGGATAATAAGTTTCTTTCTTCAACAGATAATTCTTGACCAGAAGAAGCAACAGCTTTCATATTTTCAACCATTTCTTCATAACGTTCAGCTTGTTCAGCTAATTTGGCAAGATAAACAGAATCTTCACGAGATAAAGGCATTTTTGGCGATATTCTATAAGAGAGTGAAGAAAAGAAGTTAGTTTTAAAAGCACTTAAAAAAGGAGATATTTTGGATTTATAATAAGGTATAGTATAAATTAGTAGACTAGAGATATAATTGATTCTGTTAACATAATAACATAATAACAATTGAATAAAAGCCCTTAAAAATTTGATTGCCCCTGAAAGTAGTTTCAAAGTAACTAAATAAAGCATATAATATGATTATACAATTATTATAGAATAAATAGATAACATTCTTTTCTAAAAATTCAAATAAGTAACTTGAAATCATAACTTGATTTATTGTTGATTTTGTTTGAAGTATAGTAATGGAAAAGGGAGTTTTTGGAAAGCGTTTATGAGAATTTTTCTTTGAAATGACAGGAAACGGAATACAAGGGGAATATTGGCAGAATATCCAATTGTTATTAAGTTACTAGAAGAAAAAAAAAGGAGGTAAAAGAAAGAAAAAAAAAAAGAAAAAAAGTAAAAAAAGTGAAAAAAACCCAGGTTAATTAAAAAGAATGAAAAAAATGATTGAAGTAATAGTTACCTTTTAGTTTCCCAGTTGTTTGATTATACTAAAAACGTTTAGAATATTGAAAGGCAAGCTTTATAGCGCAAAAAGTAATTATTTATGTTGGGATTTGATATTCTTTTGTAGTTATAAAATAATTATCTTAATGTGGAAAATAATATAAGATTATAACTCGCAATATCTTGATATATCTTAATATTAGCAGAAAGGCTTATTAAACGCTGTGCTGTTAAGTTTCTGGAAAATGTTTGTTTTTTTCATTCTTTTCAATAGGGAAAACGAAAATTGAGCGGATAGAGAAGATAAAAATAAACAAAGAAAATCAAGCAAGAATTAAAGAGAAAAGAATCAATTATACTATTATAATCTTACCTATGAGAGTGATATTATATAGTAGAGCATGATATAATAATCTAAGATACTATGAAATGTTATACAATATAAAAACTTGCAATATACTATACCATGGTGAGTGAAAGAAAGTGGACTTACATTGAATTGATTTGGAGTGGAACAATTAGAATGATTTAATTAATCACTTATACTATAAGAACAAAAAACTAGATTAAAAGATGAAAATATATTTGCTTGAATTGAATTGAACCCAGGTGAAGTCCAAGTAGAGCAGATATAAAGGAAAAGTAGAGATATAAGAAAGAAATATAAAGAGAAAAAAAGTGAGAAAAGGAAAGGAAAAGGAAAAGAGAAGGGAAAAACAGAAAACGAGAAAAGAGAGAAAAAGCGCTGACAGAAATCAATTCTCAATTTTTTGTTCATTTCTTCGCTTTTCGTTGTTTCGTTGTGTTTTTGGTCAACACCCTCTGCGCTAATGGGATTTGGCCAAAGCGCCATAAATCCTTGTTTTCCCTCGTGTGGCCTGTGCTGGAATCTTCCATTTTGCTCACCTGACCGATCCCTGACTAATCACCCTGTGCCACTGCAGCGCGGGCTTAAGCACACCTGATGCTGCCCAGGTGGCTACTGTGGTTGCCACCTGGGCTGCAGCACTGATTCTGTCCGGGTTAAACAGGTTGCTGCACTTCCGTCCCCTAGCTTTCGGCACACGCACAAACGTGTGTCACACAGAGCTATTCCTGAAAATGCTGAGCATTTTCTAAGCTGAGCGGTCATCCGTTTATCATCTGACCGCAATACTGACGAGTCCGAAGCCCACCTTCAGCTTTTGGCGGATATTTTTTGCTTCTACCAAGGCGCGTTGTCCTGGGGCAATGCGTACTGAGTTTTGTCCCTTGCGCTACATTTTATTCCACAAATCAAATCAGCCGTTTCTAAAACTCTACCACCTTTTGACCCGTTACGTATACTTTCATCATTTTCGTTCATACCAGATATTTTCAAAAATGGGACTCTCGGAAAATGTGTGTCACGCTCAGAGTCACCTGACGTCCTGTTTTCTAAGACTGTTGCTACAATGTTAATTCTCCTATATCAATCCTGCTGTTAATAATTGCTTATTATTGACTATTATTGACTGTTATTTACTATGGTTGGGTATTATTGAGCACTATGTAGTTTTATTGCTGTTGATTATATTATTCATCTTTTCAACAACAAAAAACACCTGCGTTTTAAGCCTTTGCTCTAATTGGCTTATCTCCTGTAGTTATCTCAAATTATAAACAAACCTAATCAAGCAACTATAAACAAATTGCAACTGCATTCACCAATGTGCAATCTTAAAATACCATAGTAAACTCATAGGAAATCGGTATTAGGTGGACTGATCTACTTCCCATACTATTTAGTCCTTTTCATTTGATTGAATTCTGAGTCCAATCAATAAATTCTTAATTATATTGCTCTAATAAAATTCACATTTTACTTTTTGTTTTAATTCATTTTGGCTTGCTCTAGAATCTTACTAATTTCTTGCTCGATTTTCACTAAATTTTTACCCAAAACTATATGTTAAGTCAACTACCAACTCATACAATAGTCACAAGAGTCAAAACCTGTTTGGAATTATTTTGTAACCAGTAGTTTGTACAATCTTCAATTGGCACATATTCCATTTTCTAATTTTCTATTTCCCATTAATTTTATTGTTTGTTTTAATTTGATTTGTAATTATTTTGAATCCTTTTAAAATATTATTTTATAAATATAAAATAGGTTTTTGTTATGCAGCCACTGGGAGCGCTGAACAAAAAAAAAAGCTCAAATTTTAAATTTCATTAACGAAGCACACAACAAATAATTCTGCAAACTGAACAACACCGTAAACACAAAATCACTTTCTATATTTGCTGATATAATACATTTTAATAAATGTATAATAATATTAAATCACTTGTTGTTTTTGATGTTGTCAGCTCAAATATCTGCTTGACCATGCAGTGTCTCGTAGATATCAAAAATACGAGCTACTTTTTTGCCAATCAAATCCTTTATTCCAAAACTGGTCCACCAAAGACGATTCGGCTTTTATCTCCACTCAAAACCCCACAGATTTGGAACTTCATTGGTTTTTTTTGTTTTTTGTAAAAAAAAACTTCATTGGTTGCTTTACCAACTTTTGTTTTAGCTCCTTTTGCTTTTTCATTCCCGGGTAATCCCCCTTGACTAAAAATTTTTTTTATCAAATCAGAACTTTATCCAATAGTTTGATCACAATCTTTTCAAGGAATTTTAAAGGGATATATGATTTTGATCATATTTTCATCACCATACAATAAAATTGAAAACAATATATTAGAATACAACTTTCATCATATCAAGCATAATACACTATCACAATTATACAATTTATAAATTTACAAATTTACATATTATATAGTATTTAATAATATGGAATAAATTCTTATCACAATCATCCTATTTACTGTACATTAATAATCATCTGAAATCAATCATCGTCAATAATAATCATTTTAAAGAAAAAAAAACAAGCACTCTGTTCATAATATATCAACATGTATGTAACAATGAAACCAATCTCCAATGGTCTCATAGCTTTAGGTCCTGCTATTTACATTATTACTGATTTTATCATAGCAAAGGGATCAACTACAAAAAACGCAAACAAATTGTCATCCAAATTCGCTCATAACAGTAGATTCAAGAATAAGGCTTGAGGCAAATTACCAATAGCAATTATCTTTGCACTTGCACTCGCACTTGTTTCTTATTTACAATCTCTCTTTAATTACATTTAACTTAATTCAAATCATAATCCATATGTATATATTCATTTTCCTGTTTTTTTAAAATAGCAATCCCAATCCAGATCAAATCAAAATTGTATTTAATTATTAACCCTCATTTGTGAATAATAAATCAAATTAAAATTATTTTTTCTTTATTTATGCAACTTTTTTTTTAAAAAAATTTGTGATTTCTTTGTGTTTTTTTTTCTAATTATGGTTACTTTGCTCATATTCATATTCTTTTTTTTTTCTTTATTACTTAATAATTTTGGTTTGTTTTGCATTCTGGTTCAATTTCAATGAAAATAAATATATATTCTATTAATATATAGTTTATCTATTTTTATTTTTATATTTATATTTATATTTATATTTATACTCGTTTTTTACTTTTACTCTTACTTTTTATACTTATATACCAAATAAATAATATAATATTTTTATAACTCAATAACTTAGTAACTTAGTAACTTTATAATTTAATATTGGGAATATGTATGAAAAATGTAAAATATCTGGAATTTATATGATTGAATAAAATAAAATAAAATAGGTTAGAATATAACATCATATGGTAGAAGGCAAAAAAAAAAAAAGAGATAAATGAAAAAAGAATTAGAACAAATAAAAATATAAAAAAGACATTAGTTAAGAACTTTTGAAAATAATTTATTGAATGATTGAATGATTGAATATTTAAAAGTAATTATATTTATTGATTTTAGTTTTAATATTAACTTTATATTAAAAATATTTGATGTTTTTCCTTGGTGATAAATTATCAATATCCAATAATTCACCTGGAGTATGATTCAATGCACTACCTGAGTTAAGAAAACGTTCTCTTCCAATCTTAGTCTTAAATTCATTATTATTCACATTATAATATTGTCTAAATGAATAGCCTGGATCTTCACCAATGTCTTTCAAAAATTGCATTTCTTCAGCAATTGCTCTCTCAGGTGTATAACTGTCAGGTATGTAATATGATATTAATGATAATCCCCCATGAGTCTTTTTAAATTGACTATTAGTATAAATTAAACCCGAAATAAGTGCAGTCACTCCAAAAAATCTTAAAACATATGGTTGGAAAACAGTTTCTGCTTCAGAAAATTCTTCATGATGATCGTCATGGTGATGATCATCATGATGCCCACTTTCATGTCTATGAGCATCGTCATGTCCATGAGCATCCTTGGGCTCTGAATATCTTAAAGTTGATGAATTATTGAAAAATCTTTTAGGTAAGAGTGGATTAACTGCGTAACAAGTAGCTGAAGTTGGCACTTTTAATATACGTCTAATTGGAAACATCTTTTCAAAATGCAACTATATTTATTTATTGTGATAGACCACTCGATATATGATTCAAAAAGACCAATATTTCACCCAAAACAACCACCTCAAACAACAGATATTCTAGTTCGCTTCTATCAGTTCAACATCAAAATCCAGTTAGCCAATAGGTGAATAGTTAAAGGTAAAGGTAAATAAAGAGTGGTCGTTACGTAATCAGTATCATGTGATGCTCTAAAAAAGTCCGAAAATCCGGTTAAAGTGCAATCACGGATTTGAAATCATCCGTGCTGGATTCCAGCTCAACGGATATGTTTCCACATTTTCCGTGTATATCCGCAGTGATCCGCGGGTTTGAAAAAGCGCTGAACTCTGAAGTGATGTTGGGTGGCACCAGATTCGTTTCTTTCCTCACTTTCAGAAACCTCACAAGAAGCAGCAGAAACAGAGTTTGTTTTACCCAAAGCACATCCACTTCAGCTCTACGTCTACAATTGCACTATCCCTTGAAAGTCCCTGCTATTTGACACACATACAACCATGGAAGAACTTGGTATCACAACAAATTCGATAAATCCACCAATAATAAATGACAAGTCCAATTTGCCAGTAAACACATCCTCACAACAGCAACAATATCAACAACAGTACCAACAGGACGTTTACTTGACTTTAAAAAAATTGCAAAAGCAGTTGGAATTATTGTCATTGCAAGAAGTCTATATTAAAGATGAATCCAAATTTCTTAAAAGGGAATTGATCAGAGCTCAAGAAGAGGTAAAAAGAATTCAATCGGTTCCTTTGGTTATTGGTCAGTTTTTGGAACCAATTGATTTTCAAACTGGTATTGTGTCTTCGACTACCGGATCAAATTACGTTGTCAAAATATTATCGACTTTAAATAGAGAATTGTTAAAACCTTCATCATCTGTTGCTTTACACCGCCACTCAAACGCCTTGGTTGATATCCTACCACCTGAAGCTGACTCTTCAATTGCTTTATTAGGGAAAGATGAAAAGCCTGATGTCACTTATAATGATGTTGGTGGTTTGGATATGCAAAAACAAGAGATCAGAGAAGCCGTTGAATTACCATTAACTCAAGCTGAACTCTATAAACAAATTGGTATTGATCCTCCAAGAGGTGTCTTATTATATGGTCCCCCAGGCACAGGAAAGACAATGTTAGTTAAGGCTGTTGCTAATAGTTCAACCGCTTCTTTCATAAGAGTTGTTGGCTCCGAATTTGTTCAAAAATATCTTGGTGAAGGTCCAAGAATGGTAAGAGATGTCTTTAGACTAGCTAAGGAAAACTCGCCTTCCATTATCTTTATTGATGAAATTGATGCAATCGCAACAAAAAGATTTGACGCCCAAACCGGTGCTGATAGAGAAGTTCAAAGAATCTTGTTAGAATTATTAAATCAAATGGATGGGTTTGATCAAACTTCCAATGTAAAAGTCATAATGGCCACAAATAGAGCTGATACTTTAGATCCTGCTTTATTGAGACCTGGTAGATTGGATAGAAAAATCGAGTTCCCAAGTTTGAAAGATAGAAGAGAAAGAAGACTAATCTTCCAAACAATTGCATCTAAAATGAGTCTTGCTCCAGAATGCGACTTGGACAGTTTAATTGTTAGAAATGATCCCCTTAGTGGTGCTGTTATTGCTGCCATCATGCAAGAAGCTGGCTTAAGAGCTGTCAGAAAAAACAGATACGTTATATTGCAAAATGATATTGAAGAAGCCTACACAAGTCAAGTGAAGACCGGTAGTGATGTTGATAAATTCGACTTCTATAAATGATTCCACAAACTATATTCTTTTATTTCTTATATCGTAACTTCTAGTTTTTTTCTCATCTATAGTTTTTCATTTCATAGATCAAAGATTAATCATAATGTACTCTTCTGTCTCATTTCCT
Source organism: Ascoidea tarda (nom. inval.) (assembly GCA_030560485.1). Lineage (NCBI taxonomy): Eukaryota > Fungi > Ascomycota > Saccharomycetes > Ascoideales > Ascoideaceae > Ascoidea > Ascoidea tarda (nom. inval.). The sequence goes on along the minus strand of JAKTTS010000031.1, from coordinate 26,272 downwards.
CCTCTGTCTTTTCTACTCTTTTACTCTCACTGTTTACCATCTTCTGTTAAGCGCTGAGATGAGCGTTTAAGGTTTGATCTTCATCTTTTTTTCTTCACCGCTCTTCTTTTTATTTCGTTATTTCTTTCTCGCTTGACCAACATCTCTGTATTATTCAATTAAAGCATTGCTATCTTAGGCATTATATTTATCATAATTGTCGTAATTTTTCTAGATGGTCGCCTTGAAATGTCCCAGAAACTAATAACGTTACTCTTAGTCTCTATTGTCTTTCGGGTTTTCTTTGCTCTACAAAATTCATATATTCATCCTGATGAACATTTTCAAAACTTTCAGGTTTTGTCAATCGTACATTTGAATCACGATAATTCTTCATTGCCCTGGGAATTCACTTCACCAAATCCTGCTAGAAGTTTTGTGCCTCTTTATTTATTTTATTCTCCAATTTTTAAAATTTTAAATTTCTTAAATGAAAAATATAATATTACTTTGTCAAATCCTTTGAAAATTTTATATCTATTCAGAATATGGTTTATGCTTTTATCATGGATTACAATCGATTACTCGTTGATCAAACTATCTTTATCCTTTGAGTATACAAATCCAGAATTCGATCAACAAAAACCAAAGACTGAAGATTCAAAAAATAAGCAAAAACATGAATTTCAACTCAAAAACAACTTGAAAACAATTTTATTTACATATTCATCCTACGTTATTTGGATTTATCAGTCTCATTCCTTTTCGAATAGTTTAGAAACTTTGATGTTACTACCATGCCTTGTTATTTTGAATTACTTAAAAATTCAAATTGATATTTATGAAAAATTAAAAACTAGTTCAAACTTTATACTACTAAAAGAAAAAGTATCAAATTACTATCTTCATCTTATTGTTTTAGCTGTTTTAATACCAATTGGTATATTTAATAGGATAACTTTTCCTGCTTTTATTTTATTCAATTTATATTATTTATTGAAATTTTTTATTGTGTTCAAGAAGTCCACATCTTTTTTGGTTTTCACTCTAACTCTTATAATAACAACATTTTGGTTTATTAAAATTGATACAAATAGTTTTCTTTCATTGGAAAATCAATTGAGTGATAGATTCATACACTATAATACTGTCACGATTTATCAATTGATAAATAAGTCTCTTGATTTTTTTATTCCTAATAATCAGTATTTGAATTTTAAGCATTTTACACTACTTAAAAATTACATTCTTCAATCGGGTAAGTTATTACCAATTGTAACTTATATTAACAAAGAAATATTAAATAAGAATTTAATTATCACTCCACTAAACAATATAATTTATAACATTAATTCTTCAAATCTTTCACGGCATGGACTACATAACAGGTTTACTCATATAACAGTAAACTCAATACATTTATTGGGACCCTTTTATTTTATTTTTATTTCAAATTTTTATCAATTTTTGAAATTTCTCATTTTAAAAAATAAAACTTTAGATTTTGATAAAGATCATTTTGAGAAGAAAAAAGTCACATATTTGACTATACTTTCAAGCCTATTAATTTTATCGATAATTCCACATCAAGAGGCAAGGTTTTTGGTTCCAATTTTTCCATTAATGATTTCAACTTTAAATTTTGACTCATTTATTGAAGAAAAATTTCAAAAAAATAGTACAACAAGTAAAAAAATTAAATACCCTAAAAACAAATTATTGAATGTTATTATTAATATATGGTATTTATTTAATATACTTTTTGGTATATTAATGGGAATATTCCACCAGGGAGGAGTAATAACAGCATTAAATTATCTTCATGAAACTCATTTAGACCTAGAACATAATATACCAATCATAAGCATTTGGTGGAGGACATACTCACCTCCAGATTGGTTATTGGGAGATAAAAATTTGAATGTTTTAAAATATGATGATTTAATTTTTGATAAAAATAATGATGCATACATTGATAATTTGGAAGAAATTTTAAAGTTTGACTATTTAAATTTGATTGAAAATTCCAAGAAAAATGTGTTAATTGATATAATGGGCATGGAATTAGAAAAAATTGATAAAATTTTTGATTCAATATTGAAAATCAAAAATGAAGTCAATGTCCGAAATGCTACTGCTAATAATAATGAGACAGATGAGTCTAAAGACTTTAGATTATTATTTGTTAGTCCAATTATGTCATATGAAACAACGTTGAAGAAATATCAATTTAGTAGTAGTTTTAAGTTTAATGAAACATGGAGGGATTATTTTCATTTAGATCTTGATCATTTGGATATGGAGTATATTAATAAAATTGGAATTGGAATATATGAAATTCTTTAAATAAATTGAAATATTATATATTTTATGAAAGCTTATAATGATTAAGATTAATTAATATGTAGTATATACAATGAATATAATTGGTGAATTCATTAAATGAAAATCAGCATGAAAAATCAGCAAAGTAAAAAATTAAGATCAAGATCAAAATCAAAATCAAAATTAAAATCAAAATGTTTTGCTTGAATGAGAAATAAATAAGCAAAAAAATAAAATAAAATAAAATAAAATAAAATTAAAATAAAATTAAAATAAACAAAAAAACAAAAAAAGGTATATAAAACAGATTTGTATATAAATATGTGTATAAATAAAATATGAACCACTAATAAAAAAAGAACAATGAACTAAAAAGAAGATGAAAAAAGGTCTATGAATTTTCATTTGATTTGATTTGATTTGATTTGATTTGATGCTTTTGTTTTGTTGCTCTGTTGTTATAATTTTAAATGGATATTAATTATTAATTATTAATTATTAGATAACCTGACAATTGAATCTAGGTAAATTTATTTACAAGTTTTTGATCATTATCTTGATCGCTATAATGAAATTTTCTAAAGAAATCCGTGCATTCGGAGAATACAACCAATAGAATACCACCACCTGGGCCATATCTCAATAATTTTGGGGCATAACCTTTAAACAAGGCATTGAAACCTTCTTGTTTATGTATGAGGATAACAGATTGCCAATTCCAAGTGTATTTCAATGGGAGGCTTGGGGTATGTGGTTGACTTTGGATTCTACTTTTTACAACATCAAAGGGAGTTGAAACAGTTGTGCCCATAATACCACCGACACCACCAGCTATTAGATCATTGATAGTCTTTTCAGTTGAATTTTTTGGTTTTGGTAATAAAGCTCTAATTTGAAAGACACTACCGAAATAAGCAGCGTTCCAAGAGGAGTGTTTCCACATTGTTGCTTCTAAACCAGTATATAATCTTAGGATTCCATGATTTTTGACGGTCTTTTTAACAACATCTAGAATATTTGTATATTGAGAATGTTTTGTTTTATCTTGTAATTGAATTTTGCAATATTCAAAGGGGACTATGACACAAGCCTCAGTTAGACCAGCACTTGCACCAGTTAGTATGGATAAAGACTGGGACATTTCATCTACTTTGAATAAATTTTTATAGAAGATTCCCCATCTTTCATTACCACCAAATTTAACAGCTCTTTTTGGAGCTTCCATTAAGATTGGAGCCGAGATCCCACGATATAGTCTTCTTATTCCTTCATGTTTGAGGATTTTGGATAAACAGTCAAAAACACCGTTATAGTGAGGAGTATTATTAAGAGCAGCGGTTGCCTTTGAGCCAATTTGTAATTGAAGACGAGTTTTGACTACGTCGAGAGGATAGTTTATCGATACTTCAGTTATGCCAGCAATTGCACCGGATAAGAATTGGTAGTAAAAAGGGATAGCTGAGATTGAGAAAGTTAGTAACTGTTGTTTAAAGGGTGTGTTTATAATGATGACCAGGTTTAAAATTATAAATTTGTGAAAATTAAAATAAGAAAAAAATTAATGAGGCGATAAAAATTTTAAAGAGTCATAAAAGAATACTGAGTGTAAGGAATAATGAGTAATGAATAAAGAATAAAGAATAATAAGTGAACTTACGTCTATTATCAGTTTTCATTTTTGATTTTGAGTGTTAAAACTGAAATGATGGAGAGATGAAAAAAAATAATCCAATTTATATTATATAAAGTGGTATTTAGTTGAGAATATATTTGGGAATAAGAGATTATGATACTAAATAATAAAAAAGGATATAATGAAAAGGATATAATTAAATTAGTAATAATTATAACTTATATATGAAATTTTAAAAAAATTGAAGCTTGGGGAAACCCTAAAGGAGATGGTTGTAATGGAGCTAGATTAAAGTCAGAAAGAGATGAAAAGAAAATAGGATATATGTTACCTATTGTGAGTGAATTACAGTTTCATTGTTTTGAATTGTTATTAGTAAATATAGCAAACTATCAAGATATATTCGACACAATTATTAAGGAAAAAGTAGAAAAATTTTCTTTTTGACTGTCTTGAGCTTGATTTTGGATTGCATTGAAGTTAATACATTGAAATATATTTTGATGTTTGGGGCCGGTTATCGACAAAGGACGAAATTTCACATAGTAATGCACGAAAAATAAACTTAATACTGCCCGATGTAGTAACTTTGGAAAGATAGCAATTATATCCAGACCAGAACCGCAGCGTTGGCGCCGGCCCAGAAGGAAACTGATAAGAAGCAACCGGGCCCGTATTAACTTTTTGGTTGTTATGGGTGTTTTGGTTGCTCTGAGCGCTGCAAAGTCTGTGCTACGACTGTTATGACTGCCATAACTGCTGTGTTTCCCTCTTTGCACTCTTCGCACGCTGATGCAGAGCCATAGGAGACATCTTTGTGGGCAGTATCCCGCAAACTGACCGGTCTCAGACAGCGCGAGGCCTGACCGACCGGGAGCGCGCGATCGGGATGGGCGCGGCATTTCGTGTCAGACCCCCAGGACGTTCGGCCGGCCCAAGCAGCACAAGTTTCCGCGTCTTTTCTTGTTCCACCCGGCGTCGACTGCTTTTTTGTGGGAGCGCGCCGGTTTCCCACTTGCCTATATCGGAATCACTGCTCGCCTTCGGTCTCTGCGAGAAGACGCAAAGTCGCGTGCAACTGCAGTGTTCTCCAGAATGGGATTACGCTTTATTGATCTATTCAGCTTTTCTATAAAGAGCACCAGCAATCACAAAATCATTGGTCTTTGTAGTGGATGGTTCTGAAGAAGTCCATGCATTGCGAGAACACAACCAATAGAACACCACCTCCTGGACCTAACCTCAACACTTTGGGTAAAAAACCTTTATATAATGCTGCAAATCCTTCTTCCTTGTAGATAGTGGCCACTGCTGGGAAGGTCCAGTTGTATTTGGGTGTGACGCCTGCCACTTTTACTGTGTTTTGGATTCTGCTCTTGACAACATCAAATGGTGTATTGAATATAGTACCAACTGTTCCACCAATAGCACCGGAAATTAAATCGTTTGCAGTCTTTTCTGTTGAGTTTTGAGGTTTTGGCAACAACGATTTAACTTGATAAATACATCCAAAATAACCCGAATTCCATGCGATATGTCTCCATAATGTTGATTCTAACCCATTGTACATTGCCAATAAACCTTCTGTCTTGACTACTTTGGTAATAACATCGATCATTCCATTATACTTGCCTGCTGAATTTTTATCTTGTAATCGGATTTTGACCAATTCAAATGGCACCACAACAAATGCTTCTGTAGCGCCAGCACTTGCTCCTGTCAATATAGATAAAGATTGATTCATTTCTTTGATGCCAAATTGCTTTCTGTAAAATTGTCCCCAGGAGTCATTGGCTGCAAATTTAACTGCTCTCTTTGGCGCCTCCATTAATACTGGAGCAGTGATTCCACGATATAATTTAGTTGGACCCTCATTTCTAACGATCTTTGTAAAACAATCAATAATTCCTGTATAATATGTACTACTGGCTCCAATTTGAGGCTTTCCAATTTGTAATTGAATACGAGTTTTCACAACATCTAATGGATATAATAATAAGATCTCAGAGATCCCTGCAATCGCTCCTGATCCAAATTGATAAACGAATGGAAGTGCTATATTAATTAAATAAAAAAAAAAAGGATTTAAAATATATTAGAATGATATTCTGATTTTTAAGTCTAATTAGATTTGCAAATAGAAAAAAAATTGTTTTTGATTACATTTTGTTTTGCTGAAATTCTTGATTATTTCATTATTCTCCACTCTATTCTATCTTTCTCCTTTCACTTAATGCTTGATGTATTTAAAACTTACGCCTAGTATCTGAGTTCATTTTCTCTGATTTATATTATACACAATATTTGTTCTTAATTTAGTGTCTTTTCAAAAGAAAAATAAAAAAAAATTGCAATCGACTCAATTCAAATCAATAAGAAGACAAGTTCAATTCGAATAAAGAAATATAACCTAGCTTTTATATGTGCTTATAAGATTTAAAACTTAGCAAATCAACAAAAGAATCCCAAATAATCCTAAATATCCCATTAATTTCACTAACTGAATTATAAATGATCACTTTCTGAAAAAAAAATATCGTCCAGTACAAATATAGTGCGCTTTTTAACTCCTTCCTTATTCTTCCCTTCTTGTAACCATCACCCAGATTATCGCGGCCAAAAACCGTTGCGAAAAGGAAGCAGTTCAATAAATTTAATTTCTGTTTTATTTTTTTTTTCTTTACAAATTTGTCTCACTTTACTTCCTTTTACCTCATATTAATCAGTGGAGAGCTTTCCCATCCTGTGAAAGCCTTGTGCGGTAATCAACAATCCTATTCATAACTTCAATTTCTCCTCTTCTTTCGAGTTTTTCCTTCTGTTACACAGTTATTTTTTTTTTGCAAATGGAGAAAATTCATTCAAAAACATTTGCGATATTATTAAACCCCCTGTTCATAAAACCGCAATTTTTTTTCTCCAGCTTTCTCCAGCTTTCTTCAGATTCTCGCTGGTTTCCGCCGCAGGGTAAGCACTGACTAAGCACGCGACGTCCTGCTTCTTTCGACACACACAAAAAAAACCGCTTTCAAAAGGCTTGAAAAGCTACTCCCGCCCAACGGATATAGCCTGGCTTTATCTATCTAGAAGTATATTATCCAATTCTATTATCCTATTCTACTATCTATCTCTATACAATCCTCTTTCAATAATGTAATCTCTGATGGAATCAACCACATGGCATTGCCAATTGTCCTCATTCAACCCAATTCTCTTTCTGATATCCGATGAAGACACACTTGTCATTTCCTTTTCACTGTTTTCTATCAAATCTATATGCCCCAACCAATCGATTGGAATGATTTTCTCGGTCCTAGAAATCCTATCCAAATACCCAGTTTGTAACCCATAACTATCCCTATCGTCTTCATTCATTTTCCTTGTTAAAACAAATAACCTGGAATTTCTAATAAACTCATCTAAAGATTCTTCTACTGTCAAGGGCTTATAATATTTGGAATCAAACACTCTGATTAATGTATCGAATCCCATTAAAAAGATGAATTTATTAATATCAATTTTCAAGCTAGAAAAATCCTCTTTCATACTATTATATTTATCGATAAATTTAGCATTTTTTGTTAATCCAACTCTCACATTATTTCCACTGTAGACATTGATATAATCCGCAAATAATTTAACCATATTCAATCTATTTGAAAAATCTTCAATTACATTATCAAATTTCTTATCAGCATTATTGGTAGAAAATAATAATAGAACCTCATTTTCAATCTTCTCCTTATGGATCTTTGTATTATAATAGTTTATTGAATTATTAATTAACGAAAAATGTGCTTTATGTGGTGGGTTAAATGAGGAATCCAATATCAATATATTTTTTGCTAACAACTGATTATTTATAACATTAGTTTTATAAATTAGTTTAAATGACACATTTGAATCAATAAATTCTTTTAAAATTAATTTAGAATTCATCTTTCAAAAAATAAATATTGCAAAACAAAATCATAATAATTAAAATAAAAGGTTTTTCTTAATTTCCCCCAATTTCCTCAATTTCATTGAGACCAGTAAATCACTAAAGCCCTATAATTTATTTTTAAAGCCCTAACTGTGTAAGAATTGATTTTATATCTTGTTCTATTATCTATTTATTGTCAACTGAATACTTAAAAAAATTATTAAATCGAAAAAACAAAAAAAATATCGAAAATTGTATAAACACTTATACCAAAATACCTATAAAAATATGAACCAAAATAAGAATAATATCTTCACTATTTATTTTTTGCTATCTTGAATTTTTTTATTAATATTATCAAAAATTTCCTTGTTTTGTAGTAATAAATCTAATGTAAATGTATAATTACCATTCAATCTTAATGTAATTTTAATATTGTTGTAAAATTTTTTAAAAGTTCTCACATTGAACTCCTCTATCGTACCATTTGCCTTATTTGATTGCTCAATATTACCATTAATGAAAAAAATCAACTCTTTTAATAATTCACTTGCTTTAAAATCCTGAAATTTTTTGTTATAGTTTTTCACTAAATGACTTTTAAAAATCTTCAACTCATTGTAGTGTTGTGTAATAAACTGAGAATCATCTGGTAATTGTGTATAAATATCACTTTGGTTAGTATTTTTGTTATCTTCTTCAACAGAAGATGAAGAACCTAAATCAACACTCGTATTTATCAACTCTTCTCTAAATTCAATAGGATTTATATCATCTATTGGTAAAAAATCATTGTTTTTATTCAAATAAACAATATTTGGCATATAATTATTTCCAAAATTATTATTGAAATTCAAATCACTATTAAAAACTGATTTAGCATATCTAGCCTGACAAAAAGAACTGAAAAATCGTTCATTTCTAATAAACAATGCAGGAACAAAAGATGATCTTCTAGCGACTAGTGATGAAAACATTATTACTTCTGATTTCTAAATTCAACCAAAAAAAAACAAAAAACTATCTTCAAATCATTGTGGCCTTATATCCTTATCACATCATCTTAAATTTCTTCTAATCCGCACCCGTTAAAATTGCGTGAGAGCCGGATGATAATTGCGTGAAAGAGTGCGTGACAAAGTGCATTGTCAATTTTATAGTCACGTTCAGTCACGTGCTACCAAAGCTGATTTCACCATTTTTTTTCAGCTGTTGAAGGAAATGCTTCATTGGCTGGTGCAATCAGTGTTGGTTATTTGCAGAGATGGTTAACAAGTTGGTTAAATATGGTTTCAGACCTAGTGGTATATTGCCAGAGGCTCGCAAGATTTTTAAGCACTCAATTATTCATCCCAAGAGACAGGAGATTCCAGACACTGGTTATGCCAAAGATGTTCCTCACCCAAAAAACTCGACAAGAAATTTAATCTTACCTAGATATACTCCTGTCAAAAAATTAATTGCTAACACTATTAAGAATCCCAAAAAAAAAATCGATTTCAACTCCAAGCAATTCAAAAGTTTTCCAAGAGTTCAGCAGGTTAAATTGAAAAAAGCTAAAACAAGAAGAGATTATCTATTAGAAGCTTATACAAATGAGGAGCAAAAAATTCTTCAAAAAATAGAAGTTGAGAAGCAAAAAGAAGTGCTTTTACAGCAAAAGAGAAAAGAGCAAAGAAAATTAGACATGAAGAACCAAGTTTTTATTAAGAAAAACTCTTTAACCTTACCAACTATTTCTAGTTTTTTGAAGGGTCCATTAGTTAGAAGAAGAACAGCAGACGAGAAAAAAATACTAATGATGAAGAAAAAAGCCAATTATAATAATTCTTTGCTAATAAAAAAAGAAAATCAGGCTGAAAGATTATTAGAACTTTATTACAAATCTAAAAATTTTGTTATAACAGAGGAAAAATTGAAAGAAAAAATTGATAAAGCTTTTGAAATCCCAGCTCAAAGGAACCAACGTTGCAATTTAGAGCAGCAACTAGACGTTACTTTAAATTCTGGTGTTTCTATGTTTATTGATCAAAACTACAAAAATGTTTCAAATAATGCAGTTGATAAATTGCTTGGAACTCATAAGAATGCTTTCCCAGATGCAAACCAAATTATTGATGAGTATAATGGTGTATCTAAAGATCTTTATAAAAAGGCTCAAAATAATTTAAAGAAGAATCCCTCAACTTTTGGCACTAAAGTATCGGTATAGATTATTAAAAGACAATTACAAAAGTCAACTTTTTTGATTTATTATTCTATAAATAATTTGATGTAAATAGTTCTATTTTATTCCATAAACTAAAAAATAAAAGCGTTTGTTGAGAATGTGAAAAATTTTAGTTTTTTTCTAACGAATTGCATATCATAAAGTAAATCTCGTTTAACGGATAAGTATTGAAAAGTATTTAGATAGTACCCAAATATTTTCTAAAGCCAATTTATATATTTTTAAAGGTTAATAAATAAAACCCAACACTTTTATTTTCTAAGGTACGTTTAAAATGGTTCTACAATTGATTAGAAAGAATGTTAAACAGTTTATATTTAAATTGTTTAATTAAGAGTATTTTTTTTAAAATTTAATAAAAGAAAAAATAAGTTATTTGTAAAAGAAAATAAATGCAAGAACCATAATATAAATAAAAATACGTAAATGTTAAAGTTTTGACCAAAATAATTGTTCCAAGTAAATGACCGAATTAATGTTTCCATTTGAATATATTAAAATAAAAAGTAAAACAATTCAATTAAAGAAAAATGGTAATTTTTAATTGATAATATATTTCTAATGCAAAATTAATGTTAAATAAATAACAAAGTAATCTTTGGGATAAATGGATTTGAGCTAACATAAATTTATTTGATTAAACAATAGTTTATTTAACATAAAAATTAAAATTAAGTATGATGATATATAATCTTAATTTAATTGTAAATGAAAATACTAATTTTGAAACTATTTTAATGACTAATGATTCAATTATAAATGAGTGTATTAATTGAGTGGTCATTTTAATGATAAATGTTATTGGAGGAATTAGAAAAGGAAAAATAAAGGAAATTCAAGTATCGAGTGCCTGAGAAATAGAGGAGAAATGGATTGAATTAGTAAGAACTAATGAAAATATAGTATTGATTTCTCAACTCAATATTATCAGGAATTGGCTTGACTTTGTACTGTTTTAACCAAAGAACAGTTTGAAAATTATTTTAAATTAACTTGAAATAGAAATAAATTATTTTTTTTTTAATTTCTTTGATAATTGATGCTGTAACAGTAGGACTTTAAATATTAAAGGATAGAAGAATAAAAGTAATTAAGATAAGAAAAAGAAAAAACCTTGACCAAACAGTAAAAAAAATTGTTAAACCGTTTTTAAATTTATTCACAAAACCAGATTAGAAAAAGAATAATTAAATTAATACAAAAAAGTTGAAAAAATGGAAGATTGAAAGATTCAAAAATGAGATTAATTTGATTCAGTTATATCAAATTAATTTAAAAAAGCATCAAGGGAACAAAAGCTAATAAGTATAGGAGTGAAGATTTTGATAAGGATAAAGCAGAATCTTCAAAAGCAACAAAACCTTGAGTAGTAGTAGTTGAATCCAGATCCAAGACACCCGAAGTAGATCTAGCAGAGGTTTGTAAAGTTGTAAATAAATAACCGCTTTCGCCAGATTGAGTTTCAATATCAAAGAACACACCAGACTGTGTTGAATCAGTTGAATCGCTAGAATCAGGTGCATCAGTGGAATCAGCAATGAAAAACCCAGATCCAGTTGTAGTTGTCTTTGTAGCAAAAAATCCCTCGGAAGTACTTTTAGAAGTTGTAGTAAAGGTAAATTGATCATCAGTTGTTTCAAATTCAATAGAAAATCCGGATGGAGCAACAATAATAAGTTCAGTTTCAGTAAAGCTGCAAGAGCAATCGCTTGACGAGGAGTTTGAATAAGTCGATGATGGTTTAACTGAGGAGGAAGACTTAGTGGAAGACTTGGACAGGGATTTGGATGAAGATGAAGAAGTAAATGAAGTAGATGAAACAGAAGATGAGGTGTTAAAACTTGAGAACAGTGGTGAGCTAGTAGGATCAACAACAGCGATATAAGTAGAAGTTTTCACTCTTAAACAATCACCTTCAAGACATGATTTACGAGTAATAGTTTCAGTAGAGACAGTTGAAACAATCATAGAAGTTTCAAGATATGTGATACATGAAGTGGTTTCAACGGTTTCAGTATAAGTGGTAACGACAAGAAGAGTATCCTTGCCCTTTGAAGTGAAAGTTGAAGTAACAGGAACTAAAAGAGTTGTGGTAAGAGTTGAAGTAACATAACCTGAGGAAATTAAAGTAGAGACACCGCCAGTAATAGTAGAAACAGGAACAACTGAGCCATCGACAGTTCTTGTGGAATAAAAAGTTTTTGTTGTTAGGCTCTCACTGTTATTATCATCATCGTCGCTAACAGTGGTAGGTCTAACAATAGTAGTAGTGGAGGCAGTTGCAGTGGAGGTAATTGTAGTAGCAAAACTGTCATCTGGAGTATATGAAGAGATGGTTGAGCCAGAAGAAGATTTTGGTACCAATTTAACAGAGGTGGGATCTGAACATATTCCATCATCATCAGAATAGATTGCATAATAATCATCTAACTGACAGATATAAAAGGAGCCATATGTGTTGTAAAAAAGAGAGGAGTCGGAAATGTAAAAACCTGTCGATGAGGGAGATCCAGAAAGAGCCAACTGGTTATCACTGTTGACAGCAAGATAAGCATTTGAATTTTTGATTGCAGCAGAACCATCGTCTTTAATTATAACAGTTATTGGATCGATATCAGAGCCTAGGACCAAAGCGTTATTAACGACACCTAAGACCAAAGAGTCAGAATCAGAATATATGTAAAGATCACTTGAATCAGCAAATACCTTTGCCAACGATAGGCACAACACCGAAAGCACAGATCTAAGGAACATAGTTAGATTGATACAAAGTAAGGATAGTAAATTGATAGACCAGTTATCGCCAGTGAATTGATTGTGAAGATAAGAGGAGAAAGATATGGGCAGTGTTTTTGAAAAAACAAGAAAATCTAAAGAGGACTAAAAGAAGTGAAAAATAGGCCTTTAATAATGATTCGAACTGAAGAAAGTGTGAAGCATCCAGAAAAAAGTCAAACCACCCACTTCAGTGTAATTACATTATCCAGTATCAGAGGTAGTACCAAGTCATCACATTTCACTCATCCAGCTAAACGATCTGGAGATAAACATCGGTTAACGCAGCAGGAACACTCGATTAAGCATTCACGACAATATCAGTGCCCGATTTCATGTTGCCAGAAGCTAAGTCCCACGCTGGGCCATGAGTCCATGGAACAACAAGGCCTTTGCTTGCACTGTCTCTGGTCTATGTTGTTTGGGTTCAGTTGGGTTCAGTGGGAAGTTGGCCTATGTTTGTGTCTTAGCGTTTGATTATATCGTCGTCCGTTTTCGTTAGACGAGGCAAGGACCCACACCGCTGGCGCCGGCTCGGCTCGGCATGTGTTTCCGGTGCTGTTTCCGGTGCTTCTGCTTTTGTTTCTGTTGGTGCTACCAAAACTAGGGCCTGTTCTGGGGGAGAAACGTCTGGAGCACTTCTTTCCCGTCGTGGCCAAAGCGCACAGGCTGCATCATCTCATTTATTGTGACGTCTCTTGCTGCGTAGGCTGGATGGGTTCTGTTTACTCTTCTGGTTGCCCATTCGTTTCGGGCTATTTCTCTGACCATAGGCGACATCTCCAAGATAATCTTGTTCCAGCTTAAGATGTTGATGTAATCTGAGTCTCGGATTTCCTCGTACTCATTGGCTTCGCTCTCAGCCAGCGTTCTAGTGTATCTCAGCTTCAGAATCTTTTTTTTAAGCCGATGGCCAAGGTACTCCTTCACATCAGATATAATCTTATTTTTCAGCAAGTTTTGTCGCTTATCTTCCTTATCAGATCCCACCTTCATTGTCTTTAGCAACTCTTCCCCAATATCCAATTCAAATGGCAATGGATGAATGCTCAAGTAGTTTGCCTCGCTCAAATATCTTTCATAATCGTTTACTATTATTTTATCGGTTTCAAAATCGTCATTAAGGTATAGATCAAAATCCAACTGTGTAGTCATCTTGTCATTGTTTTTATTGTTTTTATTATTTCTGTTATTCTTGCTATTTCTTTCCTTCTTATATTTTTCTCCCTCTTTATTGTTTGTATTATCCTTACATATTTTGTTCTGGTAGACCAAGTATTGCTGATTTACATCATAATGTTTGATCGATGATCTAGTATTATTTGATATCATATCACACATCGATCTATTATCCAATTCTTTAGAGATTTTAATGAGCTCTTCAGTTTCTTCCTCTAAACTTGAAATATATGTCACGCCGTCATCTCCATCTTCATTTCCAATAATATTATTCTTATCAGTATCAATGGTAACAACAAAGTCCAAATCATCTGATCCTTTAAACTCCATTTTTATATCGTTATCCGCAATATGAAAAAAACTTTCTTCTTCATTTTCAATAATTTTATTTTTTTTCTCAAATTCTCTATCAATATTCTTAGATTCTTTATATTCACTTCCATCTTCATCATCTTCATAATCAGCCTCAAGATCAATAACCTTAGTGTCTTCTACACTACTATTGCTGCCACCATTACTAGTATTAGAAATTTTACTTGAAATTTCCTTTGCTATCGGATTTATACATAACCATTGAAGCTCATTGAGGCATCGTTTCAAATTACATCCATTTCTATTAATAATCTCATTGATAACACCCTTAGATATCCTGCATCGTTCACTCGACATACAACACAACCAAAGATACATTTTCAACTCATTTTTATCAATACAATCTTCATCAAAATGAATCCACGAATTTTCTCTTTCTGCTATTTTAAGAAACTCATTCGGTATCTTGCTGTAATCCTCACATGTCAAAACTATCGGCTTTCTGCTAATGTTTAAAGCAAATTTTAATGAACTCCAAAATCCCTTATCAAAATCTTGAAATAGTATATCTACATTTTCAAATAAAATTATCCCATTTTGAAAATGATTTTTCTCAATTTCATCATTGTTATCAATAATATTATTATCACTATTAATACTAGTACCGAAAAAATTATTTTTTGTATTTTTCGTATTTTTCTGATTCTTATTATGAATGCTATGTGTGGTAGAAAGCTCTTTTAATAAATTGATCATATCTTTCTTTGATCTCGATTGATTAGTATTAATTTCGTGGACATACCCACATAGTTCGTTCATGATTGCATAAAGTGATGCTGTTTTACCACTTCCAGACTCACCAGATAATATCATTAGCGGAATAAAGGGTTTGCTTGAATTACTACTGTCATTATCGTCATCATCTGAAATATTATTAAGATTGTTATTATTCAAACTATAATTTAAATCGTTTTTAGTATAATTATACTCAATTTCATCATCATTAACGATGAATCCGTCTAAGTCATCATCAGAATCATACCGATCATCATATTTTGAACATCTTTTATATTTCATTTTTTTTTTCTTCTCAATTGGAAATCTATCATTTATTTCCTTTTTCTTCAACTTTATAAAAGATGTTTTTAACCAAGTTAATACGCTCAGTGATAAAATTTTATCAAAAATTAATTGATTTGAATTTTTAGGAGCAAAAAAATTTTGCCATAATTGAGTTTTCAATAAACTATTTAAGTTATTCCGAAATCTTTCATAATTTGGTAAAGAAGAGTTTTTAATTAAAAGATATCTGAATTTTTCAAAGACTTGTGATTTATTAATAGAATCATATAGAGTTTTTTCTTGTTCTATTCTGTTTATTAGTTTCGCATTTGTTATTGTTTTAAGAGAATATTTATATCCAGGGTTTTTCGTGCTGCTATTGGTATTGATTAACCTTTCATAATCATTTTCATTTATGTCATCTAATAAATTTTGATAAATCAAGTTGTTTTTTTGATTTCTTTGGCTGGCAGGTTTCAATTTAATATTTAAATCATCAAATTTTTTCTTAAATTGACATTGATAAGATTCCTTGTAACAAGAATTATCATAAACCAAAAATTCTTCTCTTGTTGGTAATCTTGTATGAATTATTTTTTTCTCTTTAAAATTCCTTCTTAAATTTTTGTTTTGCAAAATTAAATTATCAGTAGAATTACAAGTTGATGATGATGCTGATTCATAAATTTTGGCCTTTTCAGCAATTGAAGCGAAAAAAGGGTTTTTATAAGTTTTCTGTTTACCGGGTTTTGTATTCTGGTTTGGTAAATCGGTTATTAATTCAAAATCGCTATCTCTATCATTATCTTCATCTTTATTTAAGACAATTTCATTATGAGTGATATTTCCTCTTGTAAGAAAAGGATTCTCATCAGCTTCAATAATTGAAGAAAATCTATTAATAAATTTTTTCGATTTGAATTTTAAAGTGACAACAAATGAATTGTTTATATTTCTATCGTTATCGAGATCAATTATCTCTGGAGGGTTGTGTAAAATAGATAAATAATCAATATTTCCTCTTGAAAAAAACGGGTTTTCACTATTACTAACCATTTTCTGAATTAAATTTCGATGCGTTATGCTTGTGAATTTAAGTGATACAATAAAAGATTTATTTTTAAATTTGTATTTTTTCTTAGTGTTACTTTTACTCACGTTAGTTGCACTGTTTTTCTGATTTTTCTTTTTGACAGTTTTCTTATCATCTAAAATTTTTTGTTTTGATAGATTGAGAAAGTCCAAAGAAGTTATCTTTTTGATATTAGCATTCGAATTTAGTATCTTGGATTCAAGATCCAATATCTTAGGGTCGTAATCGTCAGATAAATCAGCATTATCTCCAAGGTTGAGATCAGCATCAATATCAGAACCGTTATTGATTCCATCATCTAAATTGATGATTTGCTCAATATTCAATCTGTTACTTATGGGGAAGAGCTTTATGGTGGAGTCCAAAGCATAATTATTACCGACTATCACTGATCTATCATCGTTGGTTTTGAAGTTGAAAGTGGACTGTATTTTCCTGCTGTTTGTCTTTGATTTTGTCATCATCGCCTACAGGAAAAAAGCAGTGCAGAAAAAGAATCAGCTCAATGAAGAGAAGCTAAAGAAGGACGCGAAAGCAGTTCAGACCCGAAAAACGAAGGAGCCAAATCCGGTGTGTCCTTAAAACTTGAGCGTGTATTCGGTCAATTCTTCCTACGTTTCTTGGTGCTTCTTCCGGGGGGAGACAACGGTCTGTTGAAACCGTTTTCCCGGTTCATGTACTGACGAAAACTCGAGGCCTTGTTGGCGCTGACAAGACTGCCGTCGGTGCCCTCGACCTTCTTTCCCTTTGTGGACGTGAAGTGGCTGATTCCAAACAACCGTATCATTTCCTGCTCCTCCTCGGCCTCGGATATGCCCTGGCTGGTGCTTCCTGTGCTACCTTTGCTACTGTGTTGTGGATCGCCTTCACTGCTATCGTCGTGGCTGCTGTTCACCACCTTCACTTTCGACCTTCCTCTTTCTTTCCTTTCTTTCACCTCGTTTTGCTGGCTTTGCAGCCGCGAAGTAGAACTTGTCTTCTTTGGCTTGTTCTTTCCTCTTCTATCATCTTCTAGTTCTTGCTTCTTTTTGTCTCTAGAAGTGTTTTTGTCTTTTTTAATGAATTGAAATTCAAAAGGATTTGGCTCAACTCTGTTGTTGCCATTTGTAGCGTTGAGCTGATTGTGATTATCATTGTCATTGTCATTGCCATTGCCATTGCCATTAACACTGTTATTGTTGCCAGTAACAATACTGCTATTTCTGCTTGAATTGTTATTGATATTAGAATTTTCATTGTTGTTGTTATGTGTATTATTGATATCAACGTTCTTGTTATTATTTTCTATTTTATCCATTTCAATATCATTGTCAACTGAATCAGCAGAATCAATGCCATCGTTTATTTTCAGCTCAAATTTCCTCTGATATAATTCAGTAGCTAGAATATTCTTGTTCTCTATCATTCGTATATGATTTTATTATATATTTTATATATTTCTATATCCTTTCCGTATTTTCTCTATTTTTCCAGTTTATTTCACTGTTTGACATCTCTTTGATGAATAATTTAAGAGAAAAACTAAGATCCGCTAGCAAAACCTTAATTGGCCTCAGTTCTCCAATTCTGTAGCAAAGCCAACTAATATCCGTTTCTATGTTTATTCAACGTTCAATTTTCGCTGTTCGATAAACTTATATATCACTATAAACATAAATATAAATTTTTATAAATTTACATAAAACATAGAAGTTAACCAATTTATAATCATTTTCTATTAAAACTAAAAGTCTCCTGTACTCTAATTGTCTTATTAAAACCTCCAGTTCTCATCCGCATTATGTATAGCCCAAGTAAATCTATCTCGAATTGTTTTAGAAAAAATTTTCTCAATAGGCACTTTATATCTTTTGCAAAACATCACACATAACCTCGGGTCTATATAATTCATAATAGACGTATTGAGTGCAACATTCTTATTGTCCTCTTTATCCTGTAATTGCAACGCAGCATTTTTGATTCTAGTATCAAACTTTTTTAATTGATTCTGCAATACAGTAACATTACTACTTAATCCAACTGAAACTTTCCCTGTTTCATATTCTTCTTTATAAAAGTTTTCAAGCTCAACGACTTTGGCTAATCTCTCTTTTAACTCACTTTTAGGTAATAGCTTCTTGTTTTCAAAATTTAAGCTCTCATTTTCTTTGTCAAATTTCTTTATTATTTTTTCTTTTTCTCTATCAATTATCCTCTTATGGATCACTTTAATTTTGTTTTTTGTAAACCCCAATTTCTTAGCCTTAAATTTTTCATCAATTTGATTTAGCATTTTGCTTGTTCTCATCTTTTGCCATTTCATTTCTTCAATTTTATCATGAAACTTTTGAAGAGTTTCATCAAAATTCTTTGTAATTCCCTTTTGATGGTTACATAATATTGCAACTTCTTTATTAGCTGCTCTAAATGCAACAATTTTTTCTTCAATTGATCCTTTAAAATTCCCTTTTTTTTCCATCAAATCTAATTGCTCCTGCATTGTATTTGAAGCATTATAAGTACGAATAACTTTTGCAGTTAATCCCTTCATATAATTATTCTGCAAAAAATTATTTAAAATTGTTGGATCAATTCGATCAAACAATTTATCACCAGATTTCTTTGGTGGTCTTTTAAAAATTCGAATGTTTTTAAAAACTTGAGCATCAACTTCAACTTTTTGATGGTATGGAACAGAATCCTTACCTAAAAAATCAAATATAACATAATTTGGTGGCTCCAATGTAACATGTTCATATCTTAATGAGCAACATCCAACTGTATCGGCTAAATCTTCAGTATTCTTTTCACCACCAGCTCTTAATGCTAACTTATCAATGAAATATATAGCAACTGCAATTTGTCTTTCCTGCATGACTTTAGATTTAAGATTTTTATTATAATCTAATCGAATTTTTTCAATATGGTTTTTCAATTCTCTACATTTATTATATTTTTTCAAATCACTCATTCCTTTAAATGACGAATTTGCAGCAAACCTAACATATTTATTCTGTCCTAAAACGTTCTCTTTCCATGTTGCTAACCAAGTAACTGTATTGTCATTTCTGACTTCTGCCCATTTATGTCCAGTTGGTGGTTCAGGAACTTTGGCCTCCTTGCCAATATTAATTGTAATTTCTTCGGGGAACACTCTTTTTTTTAATGTACCAGTTTTGGGATGAGATCCACGTCCTCTAAATAAACCTGGGGGTTCAATTGTAAAATTTCCAACTTGCTCTTTTCTGCCATCGACAAAACAAAACTTAAAAGGTTCTGCCAATTTGTTTTTTTCATCTCTTTGTTGCTTTTTAATATTGTTTGGTATCGCTTTTTTCCTTTCCTTTTCCGCTTCAAAATAATTAAATATTTTTGTGAAATCACATTTATCAAACGATTCAATCAAAATTTTATCATTAGGGTTTTTTGAATTGTGTTTTTTTATAAGATCTTTAAAATCTCTAAAGAAATTCTTTTGAAAAATAGGATTTTTACCATACTCAGTTTCTATCAAGGCTGCAAAGAACCCGGCAACTTCTTCAACTTTTGGAGGTAAGTCCACAGGTTTTTCCTCATAATATAATCTAACATTACTTGGTAAAGGTTCATATTCTGGTGGAAACATTACACCGTTATGCTCTAAAGTTTGCCATTTGATTTCACCATCCTTATCTCCTTCTTCTTCATTTTCCCACCATTTGTAAGTGTTTTTTTCGTCTTCTAATTTTTTTTTCTTTTCTTCTTCTTTGATTCTTTTGGCCTCTTCTTTTTGTAATTTTGTTAATGTTTTCTTATCATCAGATTCTTTTTTCACTTTTGATTTCGATTTTGATTTTGGTTTTGCTTTCCCATTTTCCAAGTCTTTTGTCTTTAATTTGGCCTTAGCTTGAGTTTTTTTCTTTGGAATTTTTTCATCTTCATCTTTTATTTTTTTTTTCTTTAAATTATCCGTAGAACTGTCATCTTCTGACTTAAAGTTACGTTTTTCATCATCATTTTGATAATCTTCATCGTCATCAACAATTTTTGCAACTTTTTTTCTAGGTTGTGTTGGAGTTGAAGCTTTTGATTTTGATTTTGTACCATTAACTTTTGATTTGAAATTTACAGAATTAAATGAGCTGAATGTCATATCTTCTAAGGTTTCATTTTCAGACTTAAGCGAATCAATGCTAGAATTAGTGATAGCATTTCCATTTGAGTAACCATTTGAATAGTTGTCTGAATAGTCATTTGAAATTCCATTTTTGCTATTTTCATCAGTGATTCCGTTGGTTTGAGAGTGTTGAAGATGTTCTTGGTCACAGTAAGTTTCCTCTTCATCGTCACTCTCAATTCTGATTCTCTTTCTTGAAGGGAATGAAGCAAATGGAATCTCTTCATCAATCATATCAACCATAACTGAAATGCAGAAACTAATATAGCTAAAAAGACATAAACTTGAACGTAAAAGCTAAGAAAAAAGCTAAATTCCAGAGCAAATAGTCTTGAAAATACTACAAAAGACCTACTAAAACAAAATAAATCTAAAAACTCAAAAAATTTAGATTAAAATAATGAATATTTGAAGTAGCTTGCAATAAATTGTAATAAAAAACAAGTAAAGATGAGGAAAGCATTTTTATTTAGGAACAAAAAAGGTTTGAGACGGGTTACCCGACCAGATCCGCCGTAGTGGTTTTTTGCTTTTTTTGCTTCTTCTTTTGTTTTTGCTGCTTCTGCTTTTACAGTGTGGGTAATTTATTATTTGTGTATTGAGTTAATGCCACATCACAAAACAAAAATAGTGGCCAGCCATAGAGACCAGCTGATGAATACTAGAATAAGAAAAGAATAAAACAAACGAAAAAAAGAAAATAAAAATAAAATATATATAATGATGGTGATAATAAGAATGAAAATGATAACACAAAAAAGTAAATTAATGATAGAAAAAAGATAGGAATCTAGATTGAAAAAAAATAATTGGTAATATAGCTTGGAAACGAAGATAAAAATGGAATGAGTAATTAAAAACTATTTCTTAGTGAATGATATAGTTAAATGAAGTACTTGAATGAACATAACGTTTATAATATAATTGATTGGTTCATCTTTATGTTTATAAAATTTAATTTAATTTAATTTAATTTAATTTAATTGATTTTTTTTACTTTTTTTTTTGTAATTTTTCACTTTTTTTTCCTTTTCTAAGACTTTTCACTCCCTTAAGATGGCATCTCTGCTGCACGACAGCATTTGATTTCTCTGCCCCATTCAGAGTTTAGTACCTTTTTAGCTGTGATTCTTCTGGATGGAACAGGATCTAATATAGAGTAAATGACATTTCTGCATCTTGCTCTTTTAATATTTTCAATTGGTTCATAACCTGCTTCATCTTTTCTACCTTTTAGGTATTTTTGATAAAATTCGTCATCATTTTTGGCGATTTTCCATAACTGTCTACCAGTTCTCATTGCCATATAAATGACACCACATGACCAAATATCAACAGGTCTTGGGTCATATTCTTCGTAGATAAATTCTTCTGGAGCGATATATGGACTTGATCCTGAGATTCCGGTACTTAAATGGATTTCGTTTTCCCATGCTAATCTAAAGCATTCACCATTGCCAAAATCGGATATCTTTAAACAGCCATTTGATGTTAGTAGCAAGTTTTCTGGTTTTAAGTCTCTATGAGTAACACCCATATCATGCATGTAGGAAACACCTCTCATTAGTTGTTTAAAAAAGCAGTCAGCTTCGATGTATTCCAATTTTCCTGCAGTGATGATTAAAGAAAACAAATCACCACCATTACAAAATTCCATGACTTCAAAATAATCGCCTTTTGCATTTTGTAGTAAATCTAAAGTATGAATGATATTAATGTGTTGTAATAGAGAGGAGATGCTAAATTCACAAGCGATTTTTTGTTTATAGGATGAGGATAGTTCGTTTTCTTTTCTTTTGAATTCTTTAACTGCATACATGTTTTTATGTTTGAAGTTACCGATTTTGATTTCTTTATGGGAGATCCTAACAGTACCAAAAGCACCTTTACCAATGACTTGTTGGCATTTACCATACTTTTCGACAAAGGATCTTGAATCGATTTTATTGGTGACCAAGTTATCGAGGTTGTCGATGTTGATGTTGTTAACGCCGGCACCACTTTTTCTTACTTCATTTAGTAGGCCAGTTATTAGCAGAGGGGGGTTATGTTTTTTTTTGTTTTTTGGTTCGTTTTTGATTTCGTTTTTGATTTCGTTTTTGATTTTAATTTCGTTTTTGATTTTAGTGTCATTTTCATTGGCAAAGATTGCGCTAACAGCTTCATCTCTGAGTTTTTTAGCGCCGAGCAAGTCTTTGATAAGACTACCAACTTTTTCTTGACCTTTTGTATTTTTTAGGCGATGGATATGAGAGCCATCTTCGAATAGTTGGAATCTTGAGTTTGAGGAGTTGATGGGTGTAGATAAAGATGGAGGAGGAGAAGAGGTTGAATTGGTGTTGGTTGAAGTTTTATTTTTCGGTACTGGATCATTTAGGAAGGAGTTTTTTTGAGTTGAAGAGATAATTGAATTTCGATTTTGATTTTGATTTGAATTTTGATTTGAATTTTGATTTGAATTTAGATTTAGGTTTAGATTTGAAGTTGAAGTTGAGGCAGAAGAAAAAGAAGTAAAGGAAGTTGAATTTTTAGAAGGAGAAGGAGGTTTCAGTTTTGATGATTTTGATTTGATTTGAATATTGTTATTAGTATTGATATTGATATTGATATTGTTATTAGTATTGATATTGATATTGTTATTGATTGTATCTTTTGTATTGTGGGGAGTTGATTCTTTTTTTTGAAACAGTTTTAAGCTAGAGTGTCTTTTAGTAGGAAGAATTGAATTTAAATTTGAAGAAGAGATTTGATTTGAGATTGAATTCAAGCGAGATTTGGAGGAGGAAGAAGAGGAGCTTGAGTTTTTGCTTGTGGATAAGATTTTTCCATGGTAAAAGCTTTCATCAGAAGAAGAGAGAGAGGAGGAGGAAGAGTTCAATGAAAAGTGGGTATAAGCTTTTGTATTTTGGTTATTGGAGTGGATATTATTGGTGTTATTATGGGAATAGATATTATTGGGATTACTTTTAAGACTTGATAAAGAAAAGGCGGAAGTTTTTGAGAAGGAAGTTTTTCTTTTTGAGTTGATTGATAGTAGGGATTTTGAATTTACATTTAGATTTAGATTCAGATTAGTTGAAGAAGAATTATTTGGTAGTGGGCTTGAGGTTTTACGATCGTGAGTGAGTAGTTTTGATTTTAGTGATTTATTGTTAGATTTTGTGGTGGTGTTTTTGCTGGAAGGTGGTTTTAGTGATAATGGGGAAATAGAGGTTGATAGAGAATTGGGAAAGGAGTTTAAAATCGAGTTAGCATTGGGAGATCTATTGACAGCCTTTGGAATGGGTTTTGTTGCTGGATTAGAAACAAGAGAGTTTTTCTTTGAAGTAAGAGAGGTCTTTGGGGAGAGTGTTGGTGAGGAATTTGGAGAAGATTTTGGGGAGAGGAAGTTGGAGAAGATTTCTTTCTTTTGTTGGGGAGAATGCTGAGGAGGATGCTGCTGGTTGGAGAGAGAAGTGTGGGAGTGGAAGAGCTTTCCTAGTTTACTGATGGTGGAGCTTCTCTTCCTTTGGATGACTGGATCTACCATTGAGGCAAGAGTGTAGGAGATATAGAAATGGAATACGATTAGGATGACGAAAAGAAAAAACAAATAAACAAGAAAAGACAGAACCAAATCCAGACCAGGCGAGCCTAGGAGGTTATAAGCAGGACAAGTAGAATGGAGTAAGAAAAATAATGATAACGAGGATGTGGAAGATAGTGAAAAGTGAAGAATTAAGGGAGAAGTGAAGAGTTAAAGGAGAAATGAATTGTGGAGTTTTCGACTTGGTGTCTTAGAAATATTATTTAGTGCGATGTTGAAGGTAATTAGTAAGAGAGGTAGAGCAGAAGAGGAGGATGGTAATTGGCTGGCTTGGAAGGGCTACGTAGAGGTAGATATAACTACAATAGAAAGAGAAATAAAACAACTACAAAAAAGCAGCAGGCATTCCATATTCTTCATTATTCAGCACACTCAAACCGGCGCACAGCTGGGGCTTTCAGAGCTTTTCGGGCGAAGCAATCAGTGATGGTAATTTAATATTATCTAATACGCATTCAATACGTATTAGACACTTAAATACCTATTTAATACCTAATAAATACTTATTATTTAGCTGTATTCTATGCTGCTTGGAGACTGAAAAGCGATGCAGCTACCAAGTTACCGCTGCAAAGCCAGGGAGCCATGCCATTATTCCAGTAGCTATTATTCTTCTACTGAAAGCCATCCTCCATGACTCATCTGTGGCCCAGTTTGGAAATGCCAGGCTGCCCAGCGAGTAAGGTGATTGCAATTACCACTGCCATTACGACCACTCGCGTCCAGCTCTGTCCTAACCCTACCCATGCTCCTCTCTCTCCATGCTCCTCTCTCTCCATCCTCCATCCTCTCCATCCTCCAACCACTGCTGGATGCAAACCGTAATCACCATGTCACCATGGCTTGGCTCACTCTTTTCGCTGCAACGCTTCGGCTTTTAGCTCCTTTTCTCAAACCTTGTTTCGTTTTGCCAACCTTTCAACTCTTGGAGCTTTCTGAAACCTTCTGAGGCTTTTCGTCTCAAGGCTGCCTTACTTTGATAGTGCGCAAAACGTGTGTAGCCCTATTGTTTTCATCTTTATCTGCTATCGCTTCTTCAGCCCACCGATCTACCTCGCCCTCTGCTTTATCTCTACTATCTTTCGTACTACCCATTTGCTCTGCTTCACCATTTGCCAATTCCTCTCTCTTGTCCTTTGTTTTCTCGCTCAGAGATAGTTTATCGTCAAATAGGATCCCTCTGTTGCATTTGCACTTTCTCTCTTGTTCTCTTCCTATCGTTCCCAAGCAGCGCCAACATGTTCAACATGTTTTTTATCTATATGTACCTACTTTATCGAATAAATTTATCAAAATGCCATCTACTATTCAAATCTATCTAAAACTTCCTTGCCAGCTCTCTTTTAATTTCATCACCTAATGTATTTTCCGCTTTTCACTTTTCGCTTTTTAATTTTCACTTTTCGCTTCTCGTTTTTCACTTAGCATTTCTTATTTTATTCTTATATTATTCTTATATTGGTTTCACTATGCTTTGCGCTGCATTGTTTATACCAATTATCCACGCTGGCCATTCTCGTGACTTTTTCTTTTCCTTCGCGTTTCCAATCTTCAAATTTGTTCACTACCATTCTTGATCCAAATCCATAGCTGAATTCATCTGCAATTATTATGCCAAAGAATTCAACACTTGCCAAAACAACAAACAATGAAAAAAAAGAACATTCTGATTCTGTGTAACTTTCAATAAGAAAGCATGCCCCTAACATAAAATTACCTTTTCGTGTAACCATGTGACATTTATCCGGATTTATTATTCGCATCTACTTTCCTAATTAGTCGAGATACTTATATAAGCTCAGTGTATTTAATTCAATTTTTGAACAGTATATTTACATATTTACATATTTATTTACATATTTATTTACATATTTATTTATATCTTTTTTACCCTTTACCTTTAAAACAATACATTAATTAAATTAAACTTTTGGCAGAAATTGAATCAAAAAATAATGCTAATAACAGAAATGTGAAAATAACAAAATAAAAATAAAAATAAAAATAAAAATAAAAATAAAAATAAAAATAAAAATAA